>PNEQ01026705.1:0-10620 GCA_003012365.1 Medauroidea extradentata | reverse complement strand
GGTAGATTACAGTACTTATCTGTCAGTGTGGTTTCGAGTTAATTTCAGGATTTGTTCTAAGGAGAAGTAAAAAGAAGATGTGTTTGAAAATATTCTGGCTTGGCAGGTGAGATGCGCCCTTGAGCTCGGCCGCGACACGCGGAACAAAAGAAGCGCGCGCGGCAAAATAAACACGGGCCTTGTTGACGGAGGCGTGGACTATTTGTTACCCGCGAGGTCGGGGGCGACAGGCCATGACAGTCGCGGGGGCGATCGTTCTTACTACGACGTGGAGCGAGCTGGCAACAACGTCGCGACGTTGACTTCCCTCAGAAGTGTTCTCTTACAAGCCCCTAAGTGCACATATCGGGACATTAGAAAATTAAGGGCTATGTTGTCGCATAAACGAGGAGTGAGTCGCATTTGCTGAAAACAAGCTGAGAACACTTGTAATCAAATTAATTGCAAAAAAAGCAATATTTGTCCTACAAGGAATATGCTCACATTACTAAAAATAAAAATAAATAGATGCTAATAAAGTAGAAATATCTAGGACAGTTACAGCACAGACTACAAATAACACGAAGACGAAAAGTACCCAAAGGTCTAGACTACACATCAAAAACGTCTCAGACACAAGACTTGGAAGCACAACGAAGACGTAACAGCCTTATGACTGGACGACAAAATGAAGACGATACAGACGAACACGGTATGTTTTTAGACAAGCTCATCGCAGTGTGGCGCAGACCAGATTTTCAATAATGGCGTCATAAAGTGAAGTTACATTAACCCCTACCCCACCACTTTTTTCTCATCCTTTCCCAGAGTAACTTTACATCTCTCGTTTATTTTCATTTCATACGTAAATTCTTAGATACCCCATCACTCCAAAGCACTGATTACTAGTAAAGATGTGAATGATAATGCCCTCATACATTTTGGAGGTTTTACCTATAATCACAACAGTTACATGTGATGTAAATTAACGCCACTTCACGATATCCAAGAGGGTCTCGTAGAAACATTTTGAAGCAAGAATAGGATACGTACGGCTCATCACAGGTAAAATACTCATTGTGGGTCTGCATTAGCAGTACAACAACCAACGCTCTATCTGGCAGCATAAACGCTGGACGCGGTCCATATATAAATTTAAAAAAAAAAATACTGAAATAAAGTAAGTATTTACATAGATAACGCACTACAAAAATAAGAAAGTTGTCATTTATAATACAAAAATTAAAAAAAAAAACGGAAAACCAGTTAAAATTGTTTACGGGGTAAGGTGTGCAGTTGCATTGCGCAATGATGCAGGTGCGAATACTGGTGTGTCGACATATTTGTACTATATTAAAGGCAACGTTCAGAATAATGCAATTATTTAAAATTGCATTCGTCCTAATTTAAAAATAAAATTCATGGTCGTACCTCATAACGTACAAGCACATACTTGGTACTATTAGAAGAAAAGTGTGTTATAGTTATATTATCAAGAATTTCTTTAGCAACTGTGTTTCCAATTGTATGCATGCAAAAGTCCAAGAACAATTTTAGAGTGTGAGGGCGATACCTCCGCTGTGCGCCGCGCCTAGGAAGAACGTCTTGGTGCCGGAAGCACTGGAGATATTTCAGCGGCACCTCGCTAGCGTCTTGGAAGAACACCGGCCCCCGGAGTCTACGCGCGACACTTTTAATTAAAAACTGCGGAAGCCGGCAATCGTAAAACGTTGACCCGAGCTACCCCCGCTGCCACGTCCTTCCATCTCCCCTTTTTTTCTCGGCAACTCAGAACACGAAATAAGAGAAACTTCGCGAGTGGAGTTGCGAGCACCGAACGACGGGGAAACTGGACTGCGTGCGCCTCCTCAGACGAAATTTCCCTGCGACCTCGGTGTCGTTTAAAGTAATTAAAGGCCATTTGCGTTTCCCGCAGCAACTCTCCTTCCACCACTGTCGAGATAACTGTATAACGACTCGACTACTAACGACTTTCCCCGAGTCTTTCGCGCGGAGGGACATTCGCGAACGGTTATGGCGCGCCCTGCGGACGAGGTGGGCGGGCTAACGATGGCCGCTGACGTCTTTTCGGAATAGGAAATGTTTCGAGAGAGTACTCCGGTCGTCTCCAGCGCAGAGCCACTTTCAAAAGGATCCGCGGCGGCCGAGTGGTCTGACCACTTGCCTCTCACCTAGGTGACCTGGGTTCGAACCCCGACGGGGGTCGATCTTCGGATTTTCGTGCTGGACAATGTCGTTGGCCGGCGGGTTTTCTCGGAGATATCCCGTTTACCCCACCCCACTCATTCCGGCGCTTCTCCACTGTACGGCCCCCCTCCATGTCAACATTCGGGGCACGCAGATTACCTACGGGTACCCAGTTCTAAATCAACATCCAGGGTGCGGTAACTTGGCCCTCTGGTACGTATCTGATAAGTCCTTGTCGACATTTTATTCATATCCACTCCTTTGGAAAGGAAGGGTTAGGAAAGAGATACACATGTGAGGCGGCAAATAATTTATCGATTTCGTGAGTGTAAAAATAATATCTACTACACTAATCGAACCGTGAACTTAAAGCAAATCGCACCATCCGAATGGCCGCATTCGATTATAAGAATCACCATTCGAATACAAATATGTTTCGAAAACAATCGATTTTTCTCATCACTACGGAGAATGAATGAGGCGAGATGAGACTGGGGGTGGAACAGCGACGGAATGCAAGGTTAGGAGAAATTGGACATCCCTGAGGAAATCCTCCGAATAATACGCACCTAACGTGAACATCGGGACGACGCTGCAGGGAATCATCATGGATCGCCGTAGTAAAGGCATACACACAATTGAATACATCAACATTCGTCTTTTCGTTTCCGTTACTTTATGTACTTCGTCAATACACAGAACAAACGTAAAGTTAAAGTAACGACAGTTCAGAAAGGTTGAAAATCTGTTTTAAAAACCGTAAAAACATATCATGTATGTATAAAAAAAGCCTATTTATAAATATTATTTTATATATTATAATATTTTTCAGAAAGCAACGTCATCTATTGATGCAACTGAAAGTTCATTTACGATTATTTCTCCAACGTTACTTGCCAGGTTTTTCTAGTATCTTTAAGAAAAACCTGTTATTTTTTCACGAAATCCCAACACTGGAGAATAAAACTGTACTCAGAAATAAACATGTTTCGTTCTAGAATACATAATCGGTTGGTTCTTCGCGAACGGCCATCTTAACTTTGACTTCAGGTTTTCAGTTTATCGGAAACGTAAAGTCAAGGCTGCTTGGCTTAAGCTTTGGCGACGCCATTGCGTACGACTCCATAAGAAGCCATGTATTGCAAGCTATCGTAAAGTCAAATGCGAAAGTATTCAATTGTGTATAGGCGCTAAGAGTCGAGCGAGCTTACCACTTCAAGGTCGCTTGCCACCGGGGGTGCCCCAAGGAGTTTTGTTTCGAAGATGTTTGACAGAACCGTAGGAAGGATTTGTGTTTGGACGGAATTAGTGAGGGGTCACGAACCTAGGAGTGTTATGAAGTAACACCGACCTCCCTCTATAAAGCTAGGGGGGCTAAATTTGGATTTCAAGGTGCAAAATGGTGTTATTTAAGCAGTTTCTTAAGGTAAGGAGGTGGAGATCATGACCCCATGGATTCTCCCTACCAAAGCCTTGTTTAAGGACTTGGTATTTAGAACATTACAGTTATAAATTCTGACATTTTCACAAGTGTAAGTAAACCTTAAATATTACTTTACAGAAAAATAACCATTATAAAAATTTATTTCACTGATTTTTGGGGAGTGTTTCAACTCCCAACAACCCCTATTTTTTTGGGTGCGCCAGATTACCACTGCACAAACACAGCATACATTTGCATTAGAGACTGCGCAAAGTGGAATCTAAGGAAATATACATCCATACAGCTGAAATACGGATTTATATAGGCTGTTCAAGTGACCAGTCAGGCGGATTTATTATGCGCGTTCGAGGCCTAGAAGTGCGGAAGCAGTAAAGACTATGCATCACGCCCATTAAGCCCCACCCTAGCCTCTAGGCACAAGTCAGTGAACTTGTCTGCAGCATTCTTGTCGGCCAGCTGCTAGAAAATACGCCTTAAGAGGGCGTGGTACACAATTCAACGCTACAAGCATTAATCTATAACTGTAAGTTTCTTGAAGCCAATTTGCGAAAGTTATAGCACTCCTAGGCAATAGTTTTAACCAACGTTTTAAACAAAATTGTTTCTAATGTTACGAACTTCTGAGGCACAATCTCTGACGCCGGAACCTCGTGCATTTAACTGCGGCGCAAGATATCACGTGTAACGAATTAGTAATTCTTGATAAATATTTACTCATAAAGTTGGCAAATACCATTATCTAGGATTGTCATTCAGTATTTTATCCATACTGGCTTCGAAAAAAGCGTAAAAATCAATTAATGTTTCAGCGTTTATATTTCTACCACACACTCTTAATGAGTAACAATGATTCTGGAATAGTTATACACATGTGTAAAGCAAACAAAATGATATTCTTAAGCAGAGATCCCTCATGCGATAGAGCAGTTTTCGAATAATCTTGTAACGGCCGAAGAAGCTCTGCACACCACTAGGCGGCCTGGGCAGGCGGTCACCTTAAGCACTGCCGAAGTGTGAACCTTAACGCCTCGCTCTTTAGTTTTGCAGTGGTTTCGAAAATATTTTTCAAACGTAAATTAATTAATATATAAAAAATTCATTCTTACAGTTTTAAGACTTAGATAACACCTTTTGTGTCTGAATTTTTTTGTTGCAATACACCAAAAATGATTTCTTAGATTTTTGCCCCTGAAATATCTCATATTTTGTAGTCAAAATAAGCCAAAATAAAGCAAAATATTATTTTGCTAGCAAACGGTACATTATAAAAAAAACACCCTGGAAAAGTTATGTATCGTATGACTGTAAACAGTCTCAAATTTTTTCAAAGCATTTGGCAAAAAAATATTTGAGTTAGTTGCAATTATAAATTATAGACAATGGCCTTAAGAGTGTGTGATACATAAATAAACGCTAAAAAGACAAATTCAACTCTACCCTTTTTTTTTAAGTCAATATGTAAATTGATACTTGCCAGCGTAATAAGCATACATTTACCCAGAATTATGCATTTATTAAGCGAGATTGCTTGGCCCACCGCAATTAAATGTAAGATATTTCGGCGTCCGAGGAATAATCCTTCAGAAATAAGTTAATGAGAAAAATTTTTCTTCAGAAACTTGCCAAGAACTATTGACTTTTTTCATTTTTCTCGAGGAATCAACAATTTTAAAATTAAGTATTTTGCTCTGAATTATGCACCAAGCTCTCTTAACGGTAAATTAAACAATTTAATTTTTTCTCTCATCTTAATTATATTCAATATGCCGATTTTTTTTTCATGCAAGTACTGCCGTGTAGCTAGTAAATGTACACATTATTAACTTTATGTGGTCGCAATACAATATAGGTAACACCATGTATTGTCGGTTACGAAAACCTATCCGAGTATTCACTTTTTAAACTGTCTATGAGTTACGTAAGGACATTAAAAACTGAAAACTCGCAAGGAATGTGTATTTTCATTTTCACTCTCTATGTATGAGCTGTTCTGAAATTATCGGTTAAAGCGTACGCAACATTAATTTAAGACGCAAATGGAATGCTATTCCTCAGTGGAAAAAAAACTACGTCTCATTAATTTTTTTCTGTTACATTTTTGTAACATTATACAGTAGTTAGAAAGGTTTGTCAAACATTTATTACTCTGCAATACTTTATGTGTCATTCAATTGCAGATAACGAAGCTAAACTCTAACGATATTGCGTGAGCAATTCGAGTTTGTCTTGTATAATTATTTATTTTGTGTACAAATTGTACCTAAATAAAGGTCGATTTAAAAGTTATTTCTAAAGTTTTTGCAATTACCTTCAGCTTGAGTTGTCGTACTACTTATGGGTACCCGAATGCATATCGAGTAGCTGGCAATGCTTCGGCATAGAATATTGCCCGACTGTATACTAGTAAGGAATTAGTAATTAATTTACTGAGTGACGAGTAATTAACCTTCTCTAACACTTAACTTTCGTTTTTTTTTCACTCAACGACAGTTTAAGGACCAATATAAGAAATTATGTAACCGATTTTAGTGATTCCAAGCGAGAATATCATTGCTGCTTTAAGGGTTTTCAAGTGCTATAAAGTCGTAATTTTTATTTACAGTGAAATAACATACTATGAGCTACGTAATAAAACATTCGAAAAAATCCCGCGAACAGTACTTGTTTTTTTTTTTTTGTTTTTTTTTAATTCTATATTTGCAACTTGTTTCTGTACTTTGCTTTTTTTAAATTAAAAACATTACGTTGTGAGTTTCTTGATGTTTTATTGCACAACTCATGGGATGTAAGTTCAGAGAGAATTATTTTGATTAAGAAGGTCAGTTGGTTTTCACAATTTGCATGGCAGCATAACTAGCAAATCTTTACTTTGACACCCCGTTAAGAGAAAACTATGAGAGCTAAAACTGTTTCGTAAGAGTAAAATGTACTTACAAGTATCGTCTACAAAATTAAACAATATTTCATAAAAAATATAAAATTATGATTTTATCGCACTTGAACACCCTTAATGTGGAATTTGGTTCATTGGAAGTAGTAGTCATTGTTACAATTACAAATGCAAGTATATTCCTTAGTGTTCATTAAGTTTTATCATTACTTTACTGTAATCGAAAAAAATTTTGACCATTTTCTGTGCGATTCACGTTCTTCTACGTTCCAAGCAGCTGTGAAGTTGCCCGAGTACACCTGATTACATCTTCAAAGACTTATTCCCGCCCTTGAGGCGTGTGTTTGTAAACGCATCCTTCGATGCACTCTCGAACCAACTCGTAGATTTTTTTTACTCAACGGCTATTAAGAGAAAATTAAACACTAACAAAGTGCATATCACTCGGAGTCCATTTGCGAAATAATAAACACGGCCTGAAGACGGAATTAACACGAAAACGCTTCTCTAAACAACTCTCGCCCGAGCAGTCGAAGTTATGAGGCTACGATAGAGCATTCTGCCAGTTCCATTTGTTTACGATCGTGTCATAACTGGCAACTTCAAATGACGGAGAATTACAGGAGCCAATAGCTCAATTCAAAATTTTGTGAACTGGGCACAGTCCAATCGTAACTTTCCAAGAATGAAAAAGTAGGTCCGTCTTGTATCGTAGTTTTATATAGCCAAATGCGCGAGAGTGGAATCGACTATATAAAACAATGTTACGCGATAATTTACGTTATAAAATAATTCTTAATTGCGAAAGGAATAGAGCCTTGTCTAAATCAGCTTTCTATGTTATTTATATGTTAAATAAAAACACCCGCAGACAAACAAAATGCGTTTCCTTATTGGAGAGTTTGGCACGGGATACAGTTTCGCCGCTACTAGCCCTGCGATCGCTAAGAGTTTTAATAAAATGAGAAACCGTAGCAGAATTAATTTTAACTAGGCTTGGTAAAGAAAGAAATCGTTAGTTTAATTTTGAAACTTAAAAAAAAAAAAATTTTGACATTTGAAACATTTTCATGTAAGTTTATATTCACGAAAGCTGTATTATACACCTTACAGATACCGCAGCAACAAGTGGCAGAAATTGTCCATTGCCAAACTAACAACACCGTGCTTCCTAAAGGCTGAGTTACAATAGACACAAGCACTTACACAGTATTACACGCACTAGAGCTAATCTGCATGTACTTCAGTCCGACTAGCTACAACCGTTACATTGAGATAAGCACATGCACAGCGTTAAAAAAATTTCCGTCGTGTTCAACTTTCGCTTAGTACTCATACTATGTAAAATGTTTGATCAAAAAGGAGCCCTAAAAGCGATATGACGTTGTCGCACGAAAGACTAAACTAGCAGAGAATAAAGAGTTGTGCTTTTTTGTGCAGAAAAAAAAAGTATTTTTTTTTAATAAATAAAGAGTTGGACTGTTTTAAAGTGACTTAATTAGTTATAGTATAGACAAAAGGATTTCTTCAGTAAAAGCCTTCAGGTTTATTTTTAAAACGCTATAATATTTTTTATTACTAAACATTTTTTACATTATGTTTTATCAATTTATATCGCCAACTGTATCAACAATTTCTTCACAGCAATAACGGCTAAATTTATGTGTGTAAACACTAAGTTTGCAACCAATGTAACAGGTCTTCGGCACTTGTGTTTATGTTTACGATATTTTTATCACTATAATTATGCACGTGTTAAGGGCGATCTGCACCGAAAAATGCGTAATTTTAAAATCGTTTCAAACACCACCCAACTCTTACACGTAACGTTTATAGTAATTACCCACAAATTAAATACTTTTCGGTCCCATAGTTTTCGTACAAGCACATGTCAAAGTAGTTATTTTATTATTATTTTCGCTACTTACTCGAAGCAAAGACTATTCAAACGACACGAATGAAATAATTTACAGTCAATTTAAATGTATTAAGCTACAGAATGACACATTTTATATTACACATAAAAATTATATTTTTAAAATACAGCTATGCCTACTCAAAGATACGCAAAAATGTAGGTACATTGAATTTTTTTTTAAAATACAAACCATTTTTATGTGAAATTGTAAAGGTGTTAATCTGTACTTTAATACATTTACTTTTATTTAATTCTTATCATTTTAGCAGTTTTTACTTTGGATAAGCAACGAAAATAGTCAAATCTATACTTCGACGTGCTCCTTTAAGAAAACTATGGAACCGTAGAATGTTTTGTTTGTAGGGAAATTACTATTAAGCCCCTCTTGTTTCGACTTTTTTTTGCTAAACTATTTTATTTCGCCTAAACGATAGTAGATATAAAAAATCTGCCTGGCAGTTTTGTTTAAAATCGTCTTCTCTATGTTGGCTAATTTTTTTTCAAGGCAGTATGTTTTATGGTTGTGGCATGTAACCAACTAAATTATGGTTAATTGACTTTTTCTACGAAACCATATAAATTCTTGCTTTGAAAAAATTAGCTATCGCGGCAGAAACCATTTAAATTCAACAGTAACGCAAATTGTCTGGCTTCCAAATTTATTTTGTATATAAATATTAATTGATCGTAAACGAAATTATAAAAGAATATTTTGATCGCGTCGAATTTAAGTAAGTAAGTATACTACCGGATGGGCGGGAAGTCGAGATAAGTCAGACAATCAAGGTAGGGCCGGTGTTTTTTTTTTTTTTGTAAGATTCTTGGCCAAATTTTGTTAAAAGTTTTTTTATTGATTTAAATTATTCTAAAATTTTAATTTGAAGTAATGTAATAACATTTAAAATTTGAAAAGCTAATTTTGGCAGATAGTTTAATTAAAATTAAAATGATAATTTAAAGTAAAAATTACACCCTTATGGATGGCCACAAGCTAAGGAGGGTACAGGAACAGCCAATTTTTTTTAATTAGCTATCGCGGCAGAAACCATTTTAAACATAACTGCCAGACAGATATTTTTATATCTGCCCTAGTTTAAGGTTTAAAAAAATAATTATTGCAAAAACAGTAGAGTATGACAGTGTTTGGTACAGTTATAAAGTAACGAATTTTTCTGTGCAGAGCAGTGATAAGTGAATGTTTATTGTGCCCTAGGCTACGCTGCAGTATAATTAACGTAATCTAGGTGGATCCACGCCGACCCAGACACCCGTTGCGTCACAGGATCTGGCGCGAGGAGAGACTTGGCACATGGACGCGTCCCCCACCTGCGCCGCCGAGACGTCGCCGCGCGTGACAAATTTTCTGCGACTATTTTCGAGTGGTTCCAGGAACAGCGACTATTCCCTTCCCCCTCCCCTTGCCCCTCTAGCGTTCGTTCCGCGCCGGGGCGAGCTTTGTGCTGACGTCGGGACGCCACCTCCCCCCTCCCTCCTTTATTTCAACAACCACAAACACTTCCCCCCTCCCCTTTCCCTCTTTACACTTGTTACTACGCGCACTCTGACAACACCGCAAATACGCTCAAGGTTAAGCTAGTAGCCAGTAACACTGCATCTCCAAGATAAACACATTTATTTCGTCTTTGCTGGTAGGAATGTTTGAAGCGACACGAGATCTCCAAAGTCGCGTAGTACTTACGAAACAAATTTAAATAATTCATTAAATAAGTAGCAGTAATAAAACTTACATGTTTCATACAATTTTTTTTGTCTCTCATCGTACTAAGTAGTCTGACCACGTTAGGTAAACAAATAATAACAAGCACGATGGTTATTTTTGTTTAACAAAAAAAAATCCCTTTGTAGCTACCGTAATTTCAGTCCTGTATATTCCACAGAAGACTGTCAAAGGGGGAAAAAATAATGTAGATAATTTCATACACGCATGCGACCAAACGTCGAAAACAAAAAAGTAATATCGTTTGCACCATTTTGCAACTAAACTGACCTATGACAAGGTGTGTTAAGTAACACAAAATTGTATGTTTCCAATATCTTCAAAATACTGTCCATCATGTAGGCCTAAGAATTCCACGTTTGTTAAAAAAAGGTGTGTGTGTGTGTCTATATATATATATATATATATATATATATATATATATATATATATATATATATATA
>PNEQ01026704.1:64056-105262 GCA_003012365.1 Medauroidea extradentata | reverse complement strand
TTCCAATGGTTTAGCCGAGAGGACTGTACAAACGGTCAAACAATTAATGCTAAAGTTTGACGATACTGACATTCATGTTCGGGTTGCACGAACCTTATGGGCAATGCGAACACGACCATCGCAGTCTACTGGTCGAACTCCTGCTGAAGCTATGGGAAGAGAGTTCCGAACTCATCTTAATCAGTTGCACCCTGCATCCGATTGCAGTAGAAGTACATCGTCAATTTCTCCTAAATTCCATAAGGGTGAACTGGTTTGGATGTTGAAACATAGCACAGTAAAATCTGTTTGGTGTCCTGGAGTAATACATGAACACTCGGGTGCAAGAGCATATCACGTAAAGATGGATGATTGTGCTCTGTTCAGGAATATTTCAGCTGACGATTTACGTCACAGATTCATTAACAATCTCTGTGAAGATATTCCTGTGCCTCTTTCTTACGACAATTTTCAGCCTTTGAAAAAGAACAATATCCTGGAACTGCCGCAACAGCTGCAAGATTCATTAACCAAGAGCTCGTTTACGAGTGATCAACAGATTTCAAGTAGTGTGGTTGAAAAGCAGTCAAACTCAGGTCAGCAGGAACATCCTTTGATGGTGGTGGAGGGATGTCCAGTCATAGCTAGACAACAGTTATTAACGTCTACAGTTGGTGTCCATGATGAGGCCACATCTTTGAATTGTGGAGGCAATTCAGAACCTTCTGGAACTGCTTCTCCGCCATCGTCACCGTTCAACGGGTTTTCAGGTTTTTCCCAGAATACCATAAATAGAGGAGCATCATGCAGCAGAATGACTGGTGTACAGCCCAATGGTCAGACTATGGTGACTACTACTACAAGATCTGGGCGAATATCCTGGCCTCCTCAACGATACTTATGAGTGCAACTCCATGACACAAAACCTATTTTAAGACTTGATCTGTGTACAGTTTTAATATTTTATTTGTGTTATTTGTTGTCTTCCTTTTAAGACTGAAGAGGTGGTATGGCCTTGACCTATTTGTATGTTGGTACTGCTGACGTCACACAGTCAGCTGGTAATCTTGACTAGCGCTGGCCAGAGCTAGTTGCTTCTGACCTTCGGTTCAGCTAGTATGTTTACTTTTGGTGTCTATGAACAGACACAACAGATCATATCACTGTTACGGTAGGTTCTAATGTGTCTGGAAACTTGCAGTTGGAACATTCCCAGAACCTGTGGGCATTTATAAAAATTGCTCGAGTAAGCTGCCAGTAATATAGAAATTTAACACCATGGTCTAGGTTACACAAAGTGCTGCTTCTCTTAGTTAACACAAATTGAGCGAGGTGGCACAATGGCAACACGTTGGACTCTCATTCTGGAGGACTTGGATTTTATCCGTGGCTCCGGCCATGCAATAACAGTTTGAAGAAAACAACTGTCCATGATAAAGTTGAGGGAGGCATTTCTCCACCACCTGCTGTCTGACGAGCTCTGTCCACACCAGCTCCTAGCCAAAGACTCGCAAAAACGTATCACGCATGTGTTCAAACTCATACACCAAAAACATTTCTCATGAATTAATTGATGTCTGCTCTGCACAAAAAGTTCAAATCATTATACGAGTATGCAACAAACAAATAATGCTACATAAATAAGATAGCAACGTCCACACCAACCTAAACTACCATTACCCAGCCTGTTGATGTAGAGCGAAAATGAAATGGCATAATAAGGGGGAGAGGGCAAAAGAAGAGGGAGGGATTAAAGATACTGTCTTGTAGGATTGGACAAAGGAAGGCTAGAAAGGAAGGGAGTGTTCGTGGAGGGTGGAGTAAGTGAAGGAAAGTGAGAACTGGACCAAGCTTACATCACCCTACGTGAATCTGTGCTTTCAATAAAAACAAAACTCGAGCCACAGCTGACTCCGTGTATACGCAGCACATAATCAAACACACCCATTACCAAAACATCATGTGAACAGAGAGCGAGAAACAACTTTCAACGAAAGTAAACTGATGTTCTGAGCTTCAGGGGTTACCAAATGGTGAACTACTGCTTCATCAATTTCTCTCAACAGTTGTCATGTGTGACATTACTTATCTCATGTTTGTGCTGTATATTTTTTATTGAAAATTACTATTGATGGGACATGAAATCAAAACATCTACACTTCACTTCAGTTCAAAATTTAGCATTCTGGTCATACATTGTACAAAAAATTTTATTTTGCATAATTTTTAAGCATGGATTTTTCTTATGAAAAGAAAAGAAAAGTACAAAACTAGATTATGACTTGGTTTTAATATATTTTATTTAATGATTTACTATTTACGTGACCCACATGGCAAAGCTAACTATACAGGAGAAATGTTGTCAATTCTTGGTAAATGTCAGGCCACGAACGGATGTAAGTGCATCCGTTCGTGCCGGGAAATTGAGGTCTGTGGTTGCGCCACACACTGGGCACAGTCGTGCGTCGTAGATTCTCGGCAGGCAAGGCTTGTCGTCTTGAATTGAAATAATATTCACATACTAACACACAAGACCTAAAGTCAGAATACCCTGGGTTCAATGACAGGCAAGGCCTGGGCATTACAACGCTCCCTACTTTTAAAAATATCTGATCAATATAAACAGATCTTTTAAGAAAACAAAAGAAATCCAAAAAGTGTGGAAGAAGCTATACTTCCATGAAGCAAAGAAATGTGGAAGAAGCTATGCCTTGATAATTCAACCTAAGTATCTGTTTAAGAAGACTATAGGTTCACACCAAAAGACAATGTTGTTGGTCAACTAAAGTTTCATCAAATGTTCCTGTAGAGCTGTCTTCATCCTCCTCTTCTTCCTTACTGTAGTAGCCCATTCTTCTCGACTAATGACATTGCTTTAAAATCTACTCATAAAATTCCTCAACTTAATATGTTAGCTAGTTAACTAGTTATCTAAATTAATTTGTGAAATAAAATCAAAATAAATCAAAAAGTGGTTTAGAACCATGTCAACCTCACTTACAAAATAAATCACGAGAGATATAATCTTGAGTGAGAGCTGAAACAAAACACAAACAACACATGTTTCACTTCTTCAGTTCATAATAAATTTTTAAGTCTATTTTATCCATTTGTATTCATCATATGTATACTGAAATGTTTATATTATTGATTATCATCATTGATATATACGACCCAGTGTCTAAAATATGTAACACATTTGTAATCATTGGGAAACACAAGTTATTCATTCATACTATTACAAGATTAATTGGATTATCAAAATCTTTAAATTTAAACTTTGAATAATATTTATCAACAAGCTTCTTTAAAAATTCACTTCTTTCATAATTACAAAGCATAATGTAACTTGGTGAGATAGATTATTGTGAAACTTGATACAACACTGTGGGATGTTTCTCTTTTCTTTCAACAACGAAACACTGTTTTTGAAAAATTTGTCGTCGGAACCTTATTCTCCGATTGCCGTGAACTGTTGGGTTGTGATGTCATTTCAATGTCTGTCCCTTTACCATGAGACATTGGTACTCCTTTACTATTGGTACTTGATGATGAGGCCCCCTCCTTAGGGACAGTTTGGAATGGCGTAGATCCCTCCTTAGGTCGAGACGATATGGACCCCTCCATGGGTCGAGATGATGTAGACCTCTCTATGGTCCGTGAATGATGAAGTCCCCTCCTTACAGTTGGCTTGGGCCCCATCCTTGAGGCTGGCCCGGTATCAAGAGGTTATGGCCCCCTCATTTAGGCTGGACCATGACGAAGTGACTCTCTCTCCGAAGCTGACTCTTGATGACGCGACCCTCTCCTTGAGGATCCCCCTCCTGGACTGCGCTGTAGGCGGCGTCCTCAGCTCGACTCCTTCAACCCTGGACTGCTGGACTCTGTCTCTATGTTTCCTCTTTAATGGAACTCCAGGTAGACATCTGGATAACTGGCAACCAACTCGACGACGTATAAGTATTAACAGGGCGATTACTCCTCCAATAATAGTTATAGATAGCACAACTGTAATGGTTTTTGAAAGTTGTGTATAGAGATGTGCTGACTTTTGACAACTTGTAACTTGGACAACAACTGCTGTATCTCTATATTTGTGTCGTTATCATGAATACTCGAGGAAACTGTACTTTCTTAAAATCGTATTTGACAACTGATATTTTGTTACTGTGTGGTAACAACTGTAACTTATCACTTAGGAGAACACAACTGCTTACCTGGGACATGACCCCCTGCGCCGAGATCCACTCCTCAACCACTTTAGAACCACCTTCCTTATCAGGGTAAATCTTTGTTATTTTAATTCTATTTGGCACGGAATAGATCCAACTAGCGCCATCTACCGATCTGATAAACACCGACGTAAAGACTTTTCCTAATATCTTTCTCTTACATGACGAGGGATCATAAGTTGGCAGAGCCAATATCAAATCAACTAGACAATGAGGTTCTTTCACAGAAAGTTGGGACATTTGCGGGACAAACTACGTTATTTCCTCCCTTGCATTCATTCAAGTCTGTTTCAGACATCAATGCATAAAACTGTCTATTCTCCGAGAGTGCGATGTACGGATGACTAGGAATAAACTGCATGTATCAATTCAAATTTTCCTCATAGACTGGAAATGGATAAGCTCTGAATATTTTAAAATATCTATCCATCAATTTCAATGGAAATTCAATTATTAATTGAATACTTGTCTCTGTGGCAAGTGCATGTACATTACAAACTTTGTAATAATTATAAGTACTATCAATCTCTGAGCCTACGATCAATGCTTTATCGGCAGGTAATTTAAGAGCTATTTCCTTAAGAATCTTTGACAACTTAACAGGCGAAAGCAAAGTTGATGGCAATCTACCTGTAGCTATGATATCGAATGACGTCTTTATTTTAGTACCCTCTTGTTTATACAATTGTAATACAAATTCAACTTCTCGAACTATTTTATTAAGATGCAAAATCTCACCAAAGTGTAATAATCTACTTTCGAAACTTCTAGCAAACGTTTTTAACTTTTCGTCTATTTGTTTTTTTAGTAACATTATAGCTGTTGCACAGCTTCTTATCTTTGTATCTAATCCTTTCATAAGAGTAAGCTGATGCTCTACAACATGTATAAGTTTCTCCTGTCTTTCTGCTAGTCCCTTAGTAATCCAATGGATATGCTTATAATCTTCATTAGTCATAGTCCCGAACAAAAACTTTAAAATATCTCCTCCTACATTTATTAATCCTCTCTTCTCTCGTTTGGAAGATCTCGGTAATATCAACAACAACTGATTTATCTCCTCATTTAATTCCACTGCTAACTCTTCAATCACGTAAAACTAATGTCTTATCGAAATATCATGATCAGTAAAATTTTTTATGTATCCTATAGGAACATCTCTCCCAGTAATCGAACTAAGTCGCCCCATGAAGTCTTCAATAACTCTTTGTGTATTTCATCGACAGGAAGTTCTAGCACAATTGTCCACTTGTAGCCAGTTAACAGTACATTATTCTCCTGTAGTAATATCATGCCGGCTCTTACGGTGTGATCTGAAATGCAAACAACATTCCTACTTGATCAGCTATCTTTCATTTACAACATTTTCACAATAATAACCCTACAACAAATCTCAACTATTTATTTTCATCTTTATGTACAGTTCATCTGTTCAACTCTCTCATTTGCAACATTTTTGCAATAATATCCTTACAACAAAATTCAACTAATTATTTTCATCAATATCTACCGCTTCTTCTTCTTCTTGAGACGAGTGTCCTACTCTTGAGCGCAATCTGTATTTACTTCTGTTTTCTCCTAAGGTTTCGCTTACCTTATTTCTGTGATACCTAGAGGGCTCCCAAATACTAGTACACTCCTCCCCTGCTTATCCGACTCTGTTTTAACCGAACTTTCAGTTACCGAACCGTTTTTGTCCGTGTGATAAATGTAAATACATGCCCATTAATATGTACAACCATGTAGTATGATTGGCGCACGCAGCACACAATTTCCGTGTGCACTGTGCCGGTCACGAAGCGAGCCGCGAGCGGTGCCGGCAACTGAACGGGGGGGATTGGTCGGGGAAGGGTGGTGGCGGACGGGTAGGCAGGCAGTCGGCCGCTGCAGACCAATGTAATCAGTTTGATGAGTGTAGCAATTTATTTATTTATTTTAGCATGCATGCTCTGGTGATAATTCTGTGTGCGCTTGCCCGAGACATATAAAAATAAGCTAGGACGGGTGAAAGTAATTGTTCACTTGTCCGTTGGGCATGTAATGCTAGTGTTATTTGCCAGCAAAAATAAGCGACGCCAACATTGGTAGTTGCTTTATTTTCGCGCACTAGTCGTGAACTGTGTTTAGCAGCGGCACAAAGTTAAGTTCGAAGACAATTAGCAGTAACAGAAGTGGGCACACGTGTACTCATTGACTTTGAGCAAGGTCACAAGTTTGTGATTTTATTCCGGCAGTGTGCCGACAGAAAACATGTCTGACCTACGTGAACACTACCAAACCTAGATAGACAGTTAGTTGAAAAGCAGTGCTAAGGATAGACATGCTCGTTTTCACACGTGGCCCACCACCCGTGATTTTTCTGTTACTTTTTATTTTTGTTATTTCCCCTTCAGCTGTCCAAACAGACTCGTTCCAAGACAAAAAAATAGTAACTCTTGTTCCCACGCTCTTCCTGACGGTGTGTACGATACTTGAACAATGCAACAGCCAGCCAGCCCGCAAGAATTTATTGCTTCTCGCTCAAGTTTATGGGACATTTAGTGTGTTTAATTATAATTTATAATTAGCGTACAGTAAATGTTGAAATTACCATTAAACTAAAAGATAAAAACCCGTATGGCCGACTGTGTGAGCATGAAGATTAATCAGAACAGCAAATGCGTCCTATCATCTGCCATCCTTGCTGCTTATCTCAAAAAGCTGAAAGTCTACGGAGTAAAATATGAGCTGTAGCAAGCTAAGCAGAGATAAGCACGAGTAGTTGTGTGGGTGCATGTGTGAGGAAAAGAGACAGCGCTATCGTATCTCCCAGAGGCATTTCTTCTGTATGCGTGGTGTGTGTGTAACTCAGGTATAGCACAGCTGGCGGCAATTATTCTTAGTGAAGAAACAGCATATGTCCGCCATTATACAGTCAGAACACGCAGTTCTTGTTCCAAACTGCCGTGTCATCTGAGCTGAGCGGAAGCTTTTTGGGAATGCCTGACACAGTGTGTCTGGCCGCTCTCCCGGAGAATTTATCATTTTCTAACGCAGGTGACCATTCGCTACGTTTCCGTAGTTAATCATAGTGCTTCAACCGTATGTAGTTTCGCATAAAGCTTGTTTTTCTGATTTTATTTATTATGATTTTGGATTTTGATATAGTACCATACGACATTGGCTGCTACAACACACAAAGTTAAATTGGTAGTTGTCGGCAAAAGTGCTCGTCCAAGAGCATTTAAGGATATTAAGATCATGCCCGTTGAATATAAAGCCAGCAAAAAAGCCTGGATCACAGCAGACTTGATTAAAGAGTGGTTCAATAGCTTCGTTCGGCAAGCTCGTAAACACTGCAACGATGTTGGTTTGGACCCAAAATGCAACATTGTGCTCCTATTTGACAATGTTCAGCACACCCCCCGGCAGAAACACTGGACAAAGAAAATGTTTGTGTTACTTTTCTACCACCTAACTGTACGCCATTGATTCAGCCACAGGATCAAGGAATCTTGCGATCACTTAAGTATCGGTATCGTAAGGAGTTTTTGCAGTTTTTTTGTCCAGTCTAAATAGTGGGAAAACTGTAGCAGAAATCAGGAAAGCATATAATTTACGTGACGTGATTTGGGCACTCGCAAGAGCATGGGACAGCATTCTCAATTCAGTTCTACATAAGGCCTGGTATAAACTGTGGCCAACCTTGCCAAACAGCAACGTGACAGAGGATGAAGAAGCCGAACTTGAGGACTTCAAAGGGTTCGAGACAAAAACTGTGAACACATTGTTTCAGTACGTTAAATGTATCATCAATCCTGAGGTTAATGACTTAGGCCTCATTGAAGAAAATGTTTTAGAGTGGCTTCATGTTGACGTTGATGTCCCTGTTGTTCATCATTTTACCGACCAGGAAATTATTGAATCAGTAACAGGCGCAGAACATAATGAAGAAGAAGACAGCAGTGAAGATGAAAAACCACCCGCAAAGTGTCTAGAATATGTGGAAGGTTTAATAGCCAGCATGCAGCAGCGCAGCTATTTCACGGAACAACAAATCATGCCTTTGTACGTGATACAAAAGCAGTTGATAAGTGAGCAGCCAAAATTAAAACAACAACGCCTGACGGACATGTTTACAAAAATTCCCGCATCTACGACGACACGCACTGAAGAGAATGATACGACAGCCGGCACAAGCGGTACACAGGCACTTCCCGCCACGTACTTGGACTTCAGTGACAGTGATAAATTCAGGTAAACAGGCATCGTCTTTTTTTTTTCTTTGCGTTTCTTACATTCCGTTTCCTGCAATGTAAAATCACAATTTATTTTTTGTTATGTTGTAAGGGTAACTATGTACATATGTGCACACCTAAACACAGTAGATTATAAAACGTACGTTGTGCCCCGTTCCAAGGCACAAATAAACCAGACCACTGTCTATCAGACCTACGTCTGAAAACCTGGTCTAATCGGGCTAATCCCGGGGTGTGCATAGGCACAACAATTCCAAAGGGAAACACAAAAGACACGGACAAACACACACATTAAATGCAAGTGGGAATGACAACATCTACTAGAAACAAACGTAACCGTGGCATGTTTTTGACATGTGTATTTAACTCAATGTCCACTGATGGCATACAAATTACATAAATCGCAATAGAAACACTAGCAAAACGGGCTCAAATCCCTTAACAAACATATGAGGGCTCGTAAGCCTTAACCAAAAACACCTGAAGGAGTACACTACGGATTAAATAAATAAATCAATGCTTCGACTCTCATTTCTCGCCCATCACATCAACGTCCGCTCGGCCAATTAGAATGATAGGAAGGTGAAGAAGTAAGCAAAAACTAAACACACACGGAAATATTAAACACAAAACCAACAAAGGGTAGACACGCGAATTACCTAACCGTAACACGGAAGAACGACCCTAAAATAAACACCAAACAAAATGATCAGGCGGGCATTGAGGTGATGGCGAGAGAGGCACAACCTACTCCTTGAAGCGCTGGGGAAAGAGTGACGAGCACAGATCGGCGAGGCGCTACGGCTGGAGGGGGGAAGAAGGGAGGGAAGGCCGGCCAAAGGTGGGGACACGAAGACAACCGAAGACACCCGAGCTCCGACGAAGCGGCGAGGCATGCGCACTACCCAGTTCAGACGTCACAGTACAACACAGTTAGCTGACGTCACAGCCTTGGCTGAGAATTCTGACAATTCAAGGGCACACAATAGCAGAAACTGGAGATTAGTCTATTATGTCTCAAAGTTGGTGCTGTCCCACCACAACGTCATGTTAGTTACAGTGCTTTTCACTTAAAGGATGATAAAGGATCGTGGTAACATATCGTGAGCGACGAGGCAGTCGCATCTGTTCAGTGTCAGCATAGAATACAGAAGGGTGGCTAGGCGAGAGAGGGGAACAAAGCAAGACGGGGAAGCTTGATCAGCTGGCTGCGGAGCGTCGGCCGGGCGGGAAGCAGCATTGCCAGATGACTTTAGCGCGGAGTTACGCCGAGATTCTTGGGTATGTTTAAATATTGTACTTATTTTAATTTTTCAGTATTATGTACATAAAGTGTAAAATAAAATTCAATGAACAGTTTGTGTATATATGTTCGCCATGTTTCTTATAGTACATGTGTTGCTTTAATACAAACATACCTAATTTGTTTATAAACAAAACAATTGGTGTTTTATCCGAACAATTCAGAAAACAGTACCGGTTCGTCCCCCGACTAGTTCGGATAAGTGAGGGAGCAGTGTATCACCTATATTATCATCATTGTCTGAGTCTAGACTCTCATCTCTATCTCTTTCTATAGGTATCTCTTCAACCTCACCTATATCTTTATCATCTATAGTTTCATCAACATCTACTGTCATTGGGCGTGATAAAGGACCAATATCACTTTCACTGTCTCTAATATTCTCCCCTCTCGACTCACTTGAGTCGTCTGGTCCGTCAACAATCTTTTGGGACATCCATGTTTCAAAACCATCTGCTGTACGAAATGTTTCGCGACTGTCTCAGCAGTCTGATCAGGAATTTGTATTGCTACACAATAGTGTGTAAAATAATCCAGGAACGTCAAAACATTTTTCTGTAAGGGTCCTAATATATCTAGTGACACAAGCTGGAAAGGCTCTGTTTCTTCTGGCAATGTTCCTAGCGGTACCCTTATGGACATATTACTTTTGCGTGTAATGCAATCTGTACATTTACTTATAAATTCTTATACATCCTAACACAAGGTTGGCCACCAATATAAATTCGCTTAGTTCCCTGAAGTGCCGAAAATAATGTAGCATGGCGACTGTTAATCACATAGCTAACTAATGATTTAGGAACAACAATAATAATCTTGTCATCCTTTCTCTTACATAAAACACCCTTTGTATCTAGGAAAAATTCTTTCTGATCTCTATCCTTTATTATCTCCTGACATACTTTATCATTATTTTGAGCTTCTATTATAACCTGCGTAGAAATAACCTTATTGACTGCATTCACCATTTGTGATAGGCAGTCTGTATTCAAATGTTTTTCCTGGTTTATGTATTACTTCATAATAAAATTCTGACAACTTAAGAGCCCACCTTGTTAATCTCGAGCTCGGGTCTTTTAAATTTAACAACCATCTTAACGCAGAGTGGTCTGTAACCACAGTGAATCTTCTACCATACAAATAAGCTCTGAAGTAATTAACTGCAAACATCAATGCACAGAGTTCACGTTCGGTTGTACTGTAATTTCTTTCGGCTGTATTTGTCTACTTGCATAAGCGATTGGTCTCTTTTGCCCGTTTTGTAACTGCGATAATACTGTTCCTATTTCATACCCACTGGCATCAGTACTGACAGTGAAAGGTACTGAAAAATCTGGATAAGCCAAAATTTTATATGGCTATAGTTCATCTCTCAAAGTACAAAATGCAATTTCTTCTTCATCTCCCCAGTGGAACGGTTCATCTTTCTTTGTTAACTTGTTAAAGGACGCGCTATCTCCGCGAAATTCGGCACAAATTTTCGATAATATAAAAACATTCCTACAACAGAACATACTTCACTAATATTTCTCGGTCTGGGAAGCTCTTTAATAGCTCTCAAGTTATAGGGTCTGGTTCTACTCCTTTTGAACTTACATCTTGACCTAAGAATTCTACTTGATCTTTTGCAAACGAACACTTATGTGGCTGTATTTTAAGTTTAGCGTCTTCAAGTTTTATCAATATATTATGTACACATTTGGCATGTTCTCACATTGTTTTACTGATGATAATAATATCTTCCAAATACACTAACGCTTGGTGCCTAACAATCTAACACATAATTTTACATAAGCCTTTCAAATGTGGCTGGGGCGTTACATAGCCCAAAGAGAAGTCTGTTAAATTCGTACTTTCCCGTAAAAGTGGCAAAACTTGTCTTTTCTTTATCACTGTATTCCAATTCTATCTGAAAATAACCGCTTGCCAGATCCAGCGTCAAAAAATACTGTGAACCATGCAGTGAATCTAATGTTTCTGTTATTTTAGGAAGAGTATATGGATCTAATCATGTCACTTGGTTCAGCCGACGGTAATCCACACAAAAATGATGCTTAATTGTGTTATCTTTGTTCCTCTGTTTAACTATGACAACTGGAAACTGCCATGGAGACTTACTCTCTGAAATAATACCCTTACCTAACATATCTTTTACTGACGTTAACGCATGTGGAACTCTGTATGGATTGTGCTTAATCGATTTGGCATCACCTGTGTCCATTCTGTGCTTTAATAAGTTCGTACAACCCACATTAGTACTATTTTCCAATTGGAACACATGTGCAAATTCTCTCAGCACTAAAAACATTTCATTAAAATTTTCCTTACTTAAATGTCTCAGTTTATCTTGTATTATCTGCTCTTATCTCTTTAATCTCACTGTCGGACAGTGGTGTCTTTTTCCTAAATTTCTTACTTAAGGCTCCTTCACTGTGACATTTACTACAATAATATTCTCGTTTAGAACATTTCTCAGATCCTACGTTATTCAAATGCTTGGGGAATTTACTGGTCCTTATGTCTCCTACTCTGAGACTGCTATCAGCAATGTTACAACTTTCTCGCCTAAACTTCTTACTTTCTTTGCTACTACAATTGTTATCACAATTTTCAATATTTTCACAATTTTCGTAACTTTTACATTGCTCACTATAGCGGTCTGCGTAATTTATAATATTCTCACAATTTACTATATCCTTAATTTCTGCATTATTTTCACAAGTTTTATTACTTTCAGACATTTTACTTGTATAACCTTCTCTATCAGACATCTTATTTTCACAAACTGCACTATCAGACATTTTATTTTTACGTGCTTTGATTTCAGACTTTTTACTTTTACAACTTGCACTACCTTCAGACGTTTTACTTTTATAACTTGCACAGGATTCAGGATTTATACTCTGATTCGGAATCACTATCTCTCCTAACTTTTCTTTCGACTGTACTCCTAATTTAACTCGATTGTCTACATGGTGGATTGAACAACGATCCGTGTTGTTTGTGGTCACCTCATCTGACACTTTACATTTTTTTCTCTTACCACTACTCACTCCGCTTGAGGGAATTGCTCTAACTTCGGAACATGAAAGAGGACATGTACAACAATATTCCTCGTCAGGGACTAATGTGAGGATTTTCCTCTGGGGTTCTGTGTGTGGCATGTTAAAATCTCCATCCGAATCAGTTACGCATTGTACTCCAGCAGTTTCATCAACAAGTGTGGCATATCCTATAACTGTACCCCTTTGCACAGCAAGTGTCTCGTCTGACATATTATCATCTTTTGATGCTTTCAGAGGAGGTTCCTCTATATTATTCTCTGGACCGACCCTGGCAACGATCCCTTCGACACGCCCACTATTACGTGTCGGTTCTCTACCATATTCTTGCGTGTACATCTCGCTAGGACGACGAGTCCTCTTACCTCATTTGACACCCTTGTGATGGGAAATTATAGGTTGAGGCGCATCTGTATGACCCGTAACATAGAGGTTCTCTTTAGCCTGGTCAACCACCCTCATAGCCGACCCTAATTTACAACTTTCATAGGTACCTATACGGTCGTCCACACCATCTACTTGACTCGTCTCCCTGATTCAACCCCTAGTCCCCAACTCTCGTTCTTGAGTCGTTTCTCTGCTCCATTTATCCTCCTCATCTCTATTGAGGTTCTTACCGGTAAGTACATTACATAACACCCTGGCTACGCGAACGCCCGGAACATTCGTCAATTCCGGTTCAATTAGCAGTGTTTTCAAGCAAGCGTCCTCACTTGTTGCGTCCATTGTGACTTCAACTAACCTCTCCGACCTCGGTGATAGAATCATATTACTTTTCAATTGTGACACTAAATATAGATTTGTATTTATCATACAAGAGGCGAGCTCAGAAGTGGCCAGTTTCTCAACTCGCTTCTCCTCGTCACTCTTAAGGTGATTAACACGCAAACTACATGAGCTGTTACTATTAGTATCTTTTAAATATATAAGCTTGTTCTTAATGTCGATTCTGGCATCGTAACGTCAGAGGAAATCTGTTCCAAACAGGCTATCAATAGGCAATTTTAACTTACAAATTTGGATCTCGTGTGGGTAACACTGTTCATTCACCCACACATCTATACTCTGGGTACCTATGATCTGGAGACTGTCTCCAGTAACGCCTTTTGCTCCCAACTCAGATCTGCCTACGATATTCTTGCTGATGTTAGGTCGAGCAAGCAAAATATCAGAACCAGTATCTATTAGGAACAAGTGAGACTGGCCTTCGACGATGATGGAAATTACTGTATTGTTCCCCCCAACGACTGTTTAATGCAGTGTGGTGCCCGGAGCCGGCAACCGGCGCTTCCAATTTGGGTAGCTACTGTCACTATTATTTCTCTGTGTACTGGAATCATTAGGTCAGACCCCTTAGGGCTCTGGTACCCTTTGGTTCCCTGACTAGGTCCAGGCCCATTAGGACGCTGGTAAATTTCGGATCCTTAACTCCTACACTCTCTAATCATGTGTCCTAATTTTCCACATTTAAATCATCTAATGTTACTGCTTCTTTGTGCGTCGTCGGAACTCATGCTCTTGGGAGGCGAATCTACTCCCAATCTACTCATATTGAAACTACTGTCATTCGAACCACGATAGCATGAGAAATTATGTCTTTCATAGCCTCTGCTCATGGAATTCTTAGCGCCACTAAATGATTTTCCCCGTGCCACACTTGACTGTCTGGATCCTACATAATATATTTTCTTTCTCCTATTTGAAAAGTTTGACCTATATTTTCTCTCCTGATGGGCTTCTGTGGTTTTTAGAGCTATCACCATTTGCTCTGCTTCATCCATTGTTTGGGGGAGTTTATATCTTAACTGCAAACCTACAGAACCTTGCAACCCGTCAGTAAATGCGGCTAACAAACGTCTTTCAGCCTCTTGATTCAATGTTTCCTGTCTCTTGGGCTGCTCTACCCTTTGCACTGTCTTTTCGCATAATTTTCTAGAACGATCTGCGAACGCCTGAACATTTTCACCGCTTCTCTGTTTAGTGTTGTTCAGCATGAAGTAATGGAATTGTAGGGGTTTGCGTTCCTGAAATCTTTATGTTAACTCCTCTTTCAATATTTTAAATGTTACGTCTCCCTTTAGATGCAGACAAGTGGTGATAAACCTGTGTGCTAGACCCTTTATTTTCATTTTTAATATCTTTACTTTTTCTTCATCTGTCCACCTACCTAACGCAGCAGCGCTTTCTATACGCTTTATAAATTCATGCACAGGTACGCATCCCTTTTCGCATGACCATTTCTCGATCAGCGAGACCACTGATAGGTCCTTCACATATTTTGGGATCTGTGCTGTTCCTTCCTTACTCTGATCTGTTTTGTTTAGACATATTTCACTAACTGGCAGCTAACAAATTATATTCAATACTCGTACACTCTTTCTGTTCTGAATGCGGAACCCAAGTCCGACGATCGTGTGTACGCTTTTTGCGGGATATATTACGGCGATTTACTGCTTTCTGCAATAGCAGGTAACTTTTCTTTCACTACTTGAACTGCTTCTTCTCGTTCCTTACTCTGAGGAGAACTAACACATATTTTATTTTCAATCTTACTAAAGCCAGTAGGCTGTGGTTGAGCGCTTGCAATCTGATCTATTCTCCCTATTTCAAACTCCTGATATATGCGATGGGAAGGAATAAATCTCTTAACTAATCGTACTTCAACTTCTAAAACAACACGACCTGCGGAGCTATCATACTCATACATACGGTTTGCAGGTGTCGGAAAATTTCTCTTAGGTTTTCCCTTAAACTTTTTTTCTAATCCTGAACCTGTTGTTAAAGCATTAAGCTATTCACGAAAAGGTTTGACTTGGGCTAAGTTAAAGGAAGTATGTTTCTTGAAAAATCTCTGTATTAAATTATGTGAGTAGTCCTCTAAGCCTTTCAGAGCTTCCTCACTTGAGTTTAAAACAACAATAATGGACACTACTGTGAAATCAATTACTTCACCTTCCTTCCTTCCTATTAAACAATAAACGACGTAGCATAGCGGTCTAATGTTGCTGCAATACACAACATAGACGAGGCGCAGAATGTAAATAATTATGGCAAAACTCAATCCTAACCCTAGTTCGCGGTGTGATGTCATCCAAGTCTACATCACATTCAGTGGTGCCATTTTTCCTATTATTGGCAGTGCCATACACATATTCAACATTAAAACGATACGAGCGTCTACAGTAGCAATGCTCATTATAATCGGTCACATCACCTCTCTCACAAAATATTTTATTTGACTCGTCAATCATAATGCGGACGATCCTAAAAGCTTCTGGACACATTACGAATCCCAGTTAGCAACACCGCTAAGTTCAATTAATACCTCATGATTTGTATTCATTCTACGTTATCATGTATCTCATTAACTTTTTTTCTTTATCTCACTGTGTCTCAAAACAGCAAAAATTTTTTATACACGATTGTGATATGTTAAACTGATACCGCAAACAACCTGTAACCTGAAATCCTAAAATCTTCAAAAATCCTAAACGTCCTAAAATCCTAAAACCTGAACATCCTTAAACATTTCGGAGTAGGCTACATATGTAGCCATCTGGAACATACTCTCATAACCTACCATCATTTGTTATGATGGGCGTGGCAATAGGCATACAATATTTAAATCACTGATAAAACAAAGGCCGATCGGATGACTTGGTTTTAATATAGTTTATTTAACGATTTACTATTTACAACTATGTTCACTTACTTGAATGCGAAGCTGATGTGACCGATATGGCAAAGCTATCAAAAGCAAAAACAAAAAATATATTCTACTCTGGTGGCTATACTGAGGGCGTGGCATCTGACATAGGCTTCAGGTCGTTCGAGCAGCAGTTCCTCCTTGTAGACTTTTAGAGCAGAAGACCAAAGATACCCTCTGAATGGCGTGCAAGCGAATATAACTCAAGGAATTACGTGGAAGGGGAGCTTCCCTCCAGAAGTGGTACTTCCCAAGGGGAGTGGCTAAATGGTTGGAAGTTACTGAAGACACCTCATGATTGGCTATGGACCAAGCCCACGCACTATGCTGCTATGTTGTGATAACACAGTCGTCGAATAAACGAAGTCTACGCTTCCAGGAAAACTCTCCTCCACTGTGGCTGCACTGCAGGAGAAATGTTGTCAACTCTTGGTAAATGTCAGGCCACGAACAGATGTAAGTGCCGGGAAATTGAGGTCTGTGGTTGCGCCACACACTGGGCATGGTCATGCTTTGTAGACACTCGGCAGGCAAGACTTGTCGCCTCAAATTGAAATATTATTCACATACTAACACACAAGACTTAAGTCAGAATTCCTTGGGTTCAATGACAAGCAAGGCCTGGACATTACAAAACGTTGAAAACTCTTGTGTAACATAGAATTTCATTAATCGTTACAATCAGAAAACTTAAACCACGTAAACAATAAGATGTATATTTTGGGTACTTTCAAGTATTCTCTAAGGTTTTGCACCCAGGTTCAGTAGAAATAATTTTTTATAATTTAGCAACCATATTTGATTATTTATTTGGAGATTTAATGTTTTGCATGTGTCTGCTGGAAATCATTATTGAAAACTCTAAGGTAATTTATATATTCCAAGGGCAGTACAATAAAATAGTCACGCTATAACGAGAAATATTAGCCAGGTCATGGAGTACACACATTGCTAATTTTGCTGGTTATGTGGAGGGGCTAAGAAAAATGAAAGCTATTTAAGAACCAAGCGTAGGAGGTTCCAAGATAAAAAGAATGTCTTGGATTGTGGAAGACAGTGGATGTGATGCGAGAGGGCTCCAACCTGGGTAGTGAAGGTAGACGTGTTGCTGACTTCATTCACCTCGGAGGGAAGGAGGTCTGTTGGTCATCCCAAGAGGCGATAATGAGTCAACATCGATGTTTCGTCTGGAAGACATTGAAACTACTCTGGTAACCTAAATTGCTGTATTGGCGAGAGTAGAGCCCTTCTCACTCAGATACAATGCTGAAGTTTTTATGTATATTTTTCTTAACAATAACTGCAACCTTGAGATGTATCTGAAGTATTAGCCAGACTTTTTGATTACCTTATGAACTTCTACAACACTTACGAATACCCGTCAAAAATGCAATATCACAAGAATTTCTATTCAAAGGCCCACCATTATTTCAAGGACTTTAGTGCTTAAACTTAATTATCTTTTTACGGACTCTACACTGGTAGTTACATTAGCTTAGTTGCATTGTCCTCTGCACATAACTAGACTAATGTATTGTATAATCTGTAGTTAATTTAGCAATTTAGCAAAGCCAACAGGCATTTTACATACGGCCCATATTTGTTAAATAATGTGACAATAAATCTTTTTTCTACTATCAAACATTTTGTACGCCATATAATAACATAAGGAATAGTATGTCACGTAAATTTCTGTGATTAAATGATATTGAAGAATCCACTGTTATATTTCAACATTAAAGTCCTAAAATGCACATATTTTAATAATAGTTCTATATCACATCTGTTATATTGGGGCTCATGCATTGAATGTTTAACAATAAAACTGATGATTTGTTACACACTGCAATGTGATTTTCAGTCATTTAGACTGTTATAACTAACAGTACTGATTATGTTCACCTTGGCTTTGTTCAAGAAGGTACACCACAATTTCTTTAATGGAGCTGGTTCGTTTTAAATATCAGATTTAAAATTAGTTAATCAAAATAGCAATTGCAGATTTTCATGCTGCTAGATCATAGTCAAAATTTTGGGTTGAAATATTATTGTGTTTCAGAAATTATGGCTAGGTTTAAAAGTATGTATTCTCTCCTATTTATCGAATACAAAATCTATAGGACCCAACTCTGGTATATCGTCTATAACCCTTGCATCACATTGAGTCAACTCAGGTTTGACACCTAATGAATTGACTTCTGTGTTTTCTATTGTGCCATATGTCGGATGATTTCTCAGGGTGTGTTCAGTTCCCCCTTCTCTGGTGGTGCTGCCCCACATCCACCTCATATAATTCTGATTGACTCTAAAGACTTCTGACTTTAACAGTAGTTGAAACCTTTCGATAGACATAAATAACAATGGAACCAACACAAAAAACCAACAACTTGGGAGGTATCATGGTATTGTAGCTTTTTGTCGTTGGTGTCAAGATGTGTAACAACTTTTTAATGAGGTGTGTAAGCTATAGCGATGATTTATACAAACACAATTTTGACAGTAATGAAGATACGTAATAAAATTAGATTGTTTTTTGTATTGTTGACCACCAATTTTGTTGTTTTAAGGTTAATATTTTAGCCTAATAATATTGGTTGCATTCTTAATTCTGCTGTTAAAATGAATTAAATAGCTCTTATTTTGATTTTATTAATGATTGGACTTGAGTGACAGGATGCCTCACTTCAACATATTCTATGTTTGTGCAAATTTTATTTTACAAACATGTGGGTTCTTTTCACTTTACAGCGATGGATCTAATTTTTATAGTTTCTAGTTAGAGTAACTGCATGTGAAAGATTCATAGTTCTACAGTACATGAGACCTGTCACTATTTGAAACATTATCATTTGTATAAGAGCTACTTGTTGCTCATGAGGATATTTAAAAATTACAAATTTTGCACAAAATATCGTAGGCGTATCCTTTCAATAATGTTTTGTTTTGACATAGTTCTTTAATATGGTAGTTTAAAAATTTCCTTGTAGTAACTGTCATTTGGAAAAGCATCTATATGCGTAATGTGAAATTTAAATTTTTTGAGAACTCTCAGCCTGTTTCCCTGAACAATGAGTGCACAATAAACATTTTAAACAGAAATTGTGAATATTGTAATGTTGATAATATTTGGTTATTTCAATTTTTTTCAATGCAAACTTTGTATTGCTGGTTGCAAAATAAAGTTCAATAGCTGTAAACAAACATTAACTTCAATGAAATTTCAAAAAACTCTACCCTTGATTTAAATAACTTTCTAGGCCTGTATCCACAAAATAAACCACTCCATAAATTATTAAAATTACATGTTTTTGAGTATCACACAAAGTAATAACAAATAAAGTACTGAAGTAAATTTTTTATTTCCACATAAGGTATTTGAAATACGTAAAACTTGTTTGCATGCAAGAAAAGGTTTACAAACAATCCAAATTGACAATTAGTAATAATGTTCAATATGATAAACAAAATTTTATTCACTTGATATGTGAATCTTAATGAAGCAAATGTTGACATCACTTAATGGTATATTGCTATGAAATGAAATACCTTGCTATATTCGAATCAAATTGTGCTTCAACGCACATAATACAACTCTAACAAAAATAATAAGGAAGATATTTATTATGTTATATGTCACAATTTTAACATCATAAATACTGTATACATTACTGAGACACACCTAACATTTAGCATGTAAACATGCTTTATACTTTATAATTTCAAACGATTTCTGACAGAAAGGAAAATCTAAAATCCAATATTATACAGAGAATTGTATTGTCAAGTTATAGGCAAGTTATTTACATCCATCATAAGCGATGTAAAGCTTAGTCAAATCCACGAACCCCAATCCTATCATATCAACTCAATGTCAGGAAATTAAGCTAGTGAGTAATAAAATACTGTAAGTAAGAAAACATCAGGCAATACACAAAATTGAGACCAAGGGTCATCACAATGCATGGTACTAAAAACACAACTGAAGATGCAAACATGGTACGAGAAAATCATTATACCAAACCACTCCAGAAGCAAACCTAACGCTAAATTATTTAAAGCCAAAATAAATTTTTGAAAGACTGCATCTGAGATTGAATTTAGAAAATTAGTTAGAAAAGGAACTTAAATATGCTAATACACATGATGGCAGCCACTTTGCATGTCATGGGGAGTACAAGTCCCCAACCTACACACTAGACAAGTGGAACTGGCAGTAACTTACATATTTCATATTTCACACTTTAGACTCTCAGAGAAAGGGAAGTGAAGTAGCAGTCCAACACAAGCACGCCAGCTAAGCCTGGCCAGGACTTATCAAACTGTGCAGGCGTGGGGAAGAGTAGAAGGGGAAACAAGAGAACAGAAGCTAAGCCAAGAGGTTGTTAACTGAACCAAAAATAAAATCTTGTATTGAAATAAGTTTCCAACAATCCTGCCATTTGCCGCTGATGCCAACACTTGGCACAGCACGGTGCAGATGTTAATGTTTTTATATATATTTTCAAAATTGTTTTGAAAGAGTTACTTGAATAGGGAATATCAGTTCGTATTGGTAAAAGTCTCTGTAGCAGATTAAGTGCTCCTGATCACATACTATAATTAAAGAGGTAAAGCAAGAAATAATTGAAAGAGTATGTCATAGAATTAATTTGTACTACTAAAGTTATACATTTTATATTGCAAAATCACTCATGTTAAAGTTGAGGTTCATAAATCAAGTGGCCTCATAAAAATGAGGCACTCCTGAAAAGGATTCTGTAAAATTTAGATACTCTAAAAATCGTACCTTGTTAAATCAAGGGTTTACTTAAATTAAAACTAGTTGTTTAAGGTGTTGCTATTAATCCATGAAGTGGATTACTTGCACATGGATACTCAAAAGTTAACTGTTTAGCATGTAGAAATTATTTAATTAGTTGATGAAATTTTTTTTTTTGCAGGAAAAATTTGTGAAACCTGTGGACTACATCCAGTACCTGAATCAAACAGATCTGAGTTTTAACAAGAAGTATGCATGTATTGAATCTCTTCGTATTGCACTTACAAACAATCCACTTAGTTGGGTTGAAGACTTTTGTGCTCAAGGACTAAACTTGGTCATCAGCATACTAAATGACAGTGATAGAAAGTAAGTTTGGTCTACTTTTACACTTACAGTAATATATTTAAGTTATTAAAAGAACTTGTCTATAATTGAAAATAAATTTTCTTTCCATGTGTAACTATTGATTTTGTTTCCACCATGTTTGGTGTGACTTTCAAGAATAGGTATTTATTGTTGCCGCCATTTCTTGTTTAAAGTTAAAGAATATTTTCATACATTTCTTTTTGTCATCCCATATACAGTAAACTCCCAATTATCCATGCACCGATTAACCAGTTTTTGGATTATCCGTGCAGCTTTATATATTTTGAACAATGGTAAAACCAAACAGTTTTGTAAATAAAATTTTTTTGGAACATAAGTGTGTCAACTCTTGCGTGCAAGAATGGATTAACGAAATTTAAACATAATTTTTTTTTCGTGTTTACCATGCACCCCGGACATATTTTATTTATTTTGGTGAAAGGGTTGTGAAATACGGTACTTGCAGGCAATATCATAAGTCGTTATGGTATTTTAGTTAATTATGGATAGTTTCAATTTTTTTTACATTTTTATCTTAACAAACATGCAGTTTTCCGGTTATCCGTGTTTCTCCATTATCCGTGCATTGCGTGGCACCAATTAACACGGATAATCGGGAGTTTACTGTATGTATGCAGTCAGAAATATGTAATATTCATCTAATTTTAACACCCAGTTCTTTCTATTATGTTGGGATCCATACATGTGGTTATTTATGTTACGTGGGATGGTTTTTATGTAGTGTGTTAATGAATGCCAATGGCACAAATTTATCTAGTCAGTGCAATAGAAGTAAGACAGTGCTGTATTTATGGTGTAGATGAAAGCAAATCACATTACATTTTTTAATTTTATTATTAACTGTCTTAATTAGTAATAGAAATAGTGGAAAGATTGTGTGGCAACTTGATATCAAAAGTTTAAATTAATTTCATAAATGAAATAAGCGGGATTGACTTGATGGTACCTAACCATGTTACCTTAGGATTTTTTGAAGGCTATGGTTAGTAGAGTGATTTTTTAATATTGCCACTTCATAGTAGGAGGACGCTTCATTTTACCACTAAAACGAAGCAATTCATAGTAACTCAGCTATGCATATGAAAGATTTTACAACTACTGACTGTGCTGGTGTGTTGTGGTTGGAATTAATTATTAAAATAAACGCTTCAGAAAGCTTGGTCTTATGCACACTGCATAGGAAAAATAGAAACATTTTTGGTTATTAAAGATAAATTAGCCTTACTATGACACTTTTAAATAGTGAAAACCCAGAGGATTAGGCTGAAGTAATAAAACATACTGTCTGTGTTTTGTTATGTATTTAGTTAATTTTTTTTATATTTATTCTTTTCAAATAACTTGAAAAAGCAAGTATAATAATATGTGGCTGAACTCCTTTAAATTCAAATGTTGTTTAAATTTAAAAAAAAATAATAATTATATGCTGGAGATCTAGTTAAAAAAAAATAATGATAAACTGAGTATTTTTTGCATAAAATTAAGAATTACAATAAATACTGTATGAAAATAAGACTTCACATATCTTGTGGAATAAATTACAATTTGATGTACTTTGATAAAATAAAAATAACTTTAAGGTTCGGGATAGTTGTGTAAATCTTCTATAAAGTTTGGAAAAATTCACAAAACAAATATTTAATATAATAGTAATATAATTTCTTAGCTCCTGAAGGAAAAGTTAAAAGTAATTACTAATTTAGCAGAGACAAAAACCAACAATCTTGGTAGGAAATGTTGCAATTGGGAGGTGTAATAGTGCAAAAGGTAAATAGCACATTGCTAAAGCTCCTACCATGGGCAGGGAGACAGGGATGCCAACGTCTATGAACTATCCATAGTTTCTATGGACAGTAGTTGTAAACTACGACTCTCCGGACCGTGTACATCAAACTACGGACGTGCGGCAAAGTAGCTATTGCTAGTTTTTGCCTTCAGTAAATTTTGCCTCGGTAGACAAGAAGGCTTATTCTGAGAGTCATGGTCCTTATTTATGCATTAGTAAATTATGTTGCGTTCATTGGTTGATGAAGAGTGCCCACTAAAGACTGGGTGCCAGGCGGAGACATTTATTGCGATCTTTGTTTTGTGGCTTGTCTGGCCAGCGCGCGTGTGCACGCGTTTGTGTATGTGAGGATGCCTTGTGCATGTTGTTTGGACTTCCTACAGCATTGCCACTAAAACAGTGGTAGACATACTTGTTTTTCGGTACTCATAGCAGTCGTTTTATGGCTGTTCTGTTACATGTGTACCAGTGTTATGCGGTACGCATACCATATTTACAAAGCGACCAACTATATTTCAGTTTGGTGCGGAAACATTGCTATTTACATAGGGTTGTAGCTTGCGGTACCGGTAGTAATATGGAATAGTGGTTATTATAGTAAATTACAATCATATAAGGTGAAGTAAATATTCATAGGCTATTACTTCAATGGATGAACCATGTCCTATTATTAAAGGCGCTTACGGAAACTTACTAGGCATAATCCTACTGGGTAGCATTGGTCATGTGACTGGATGTACTCAAGTCATTGGATGCTTAACGAGCTATTGTAAATCTAGAGAGAAGTATCTAGGGGGCCTTTTTAAAAATATGGCAGAATCTGCAGAAGCTGTAATTTCAGTCGCCGATCTGGCACACGTATGTTATTAGACCAGGTTAAAACAGTGCAGAATATCTTTTTGTGCTGGTATAATATACCATTAAAATTATATTATAGAGCATTAAAATTGTGTACTAGTAGTAATAATTTATTTCATACCTGAATTACATGCTCTGGAGACATTTTTACTTGATAAACTGCTCCAGACTTATTGTTCAACAAAAATACTTTGATTCGACGTATTTTCCGTGAACATTCATTCAAACCGCTGTACAACATATTTTTTACTACGTACACTTGCATGAATCTGTTTGTTTACTTTTTACGCTTCCTTTCCTTTGTAGTGTCTGATGGTTGAGATCTACTTGGATCCGGCGACTGGTTCGAGTTGAACATTTTCAGATTTTGAAGAATGGTAGATCTTTATCGCATGATGTTTCTGACCGATTTATACGCTGTCGTGTGGATCCGAAGTAGTTCCCGTAAACGATGTAATGCATGACCACGAAAAGATAGAAGCAACGGGTATTTGATAAAAAATTGTAGCGCAGTGGTTTCGGACCAATTATGCATGCGAGGGGCAATGTTTGAAAGCCAGCGAGGTGTCAAAATGTGGTATTTTTTGTAACGTGTGTAATCGGCAATTTTTAGTTAAATATGGTGATGATTGCTGGCGACACATCGCTTCCAAGAAACGCAGCAAACAGCAAACTCGGGACGGTTAAGGCTGGAACGAAATTAATTTCGTTTTTATCAAGGCAAAGGAGTCGTACAGCATTTTAAATGCTGAAATGTTGTTTACTACTTTTGTAGTAAAACATAATTTACTGCTATCTTCAGCTGACCACCCTGACATTAACAGGAATATTTGGAGCATGTTGCTTTTCATCATTTGAAGCTGTGAGGAAGGGGTTAGGAGTAAATAAAAATTTTTTTTTTCGTAGGCCCGTTGCTGAAGTAAGACAAGTCTGTAAATGAGTTCTTAAATGTGTGTACAGACTTTCTGCAAATGTGTATGCAACGTCCAAAAAATGTGTGTATGTGCATAACTTTAAAAATGTGAGATGTGTTATGTATATTTTTTTATAATTCATCCATAACAATTTGGTCATGTGTGAGTTTAAGAGATAGAGAGTGATGTTGTTGACCCTCCCTCTTTCCCCCATAGCCATAGATATGTTTAATTTTTATAGTAAATATCAGAAAACAATGTCAACATATCTACTAGTAGCATATTGAATATTCAGATTCAAAAACAAAAACTGTGTGAATAGCATAATTTTGCATCTTTAAATTCAAATCCCCACCCCCTTGTTGCCAATGGTTGGCGATCCTTTGTGAAGGGGGACTAACTACTGTTGAGGCTTCCCAAAAGTTGGCATCCCTGGGGAGATGAAAACCAGTCAGACCTAGGAGGAAATTGATGCAAAATAAGCAATGAGCCCTTAACTGGGATACACCATAAGCGGGCAGCATTGTACACGACCACCCTCACTCTAGCACAACGAGAACGAAATCAATAAAGAAATGGCTTTAAAAAATATGAAAGATCTGCAGGTTGTGAGCGATTGCAGCTTATATATTTTGAAATTTTAAAATAGATGAACAATGAAGTAAACATACGACTATTGAAACTGTACTTAGGTGCATTGAAGTTTAAATTAAGCCATGATAGACTTACATTCCAAAGAACACAACTCACAGACGCATTTGGTAACGAGTCATAATTATGGCAAATATTTTAGAGAAGGGAGGGAATAGAGTGACAGACGATAGAATAAATAACAGCGAAGACCACCGTTCAATGGCAGGGACAGTTTGAAAAGCAGCAAACTACAAATAAAATTGCAGTAACATGCGACTATCACGTAGCCAGAATCATCAAACATGATCAAAATCACGCGGGTGAAAGACAAAACAGACATGCTGCTAACTGCAGCAACATTCGCTACAACACAAGGTACAAATTCTATGGTGTGAAAGACCAACACACAGAAAAATTACAATTCCAGCAGCTTACATAATGCTAGCGAAAAGCACACTACTGTAGCTCGACTTAGGTCGGCTTGAAACAAATTATAAAGGATAGATGTATGGTAACTTAAAGTGAAATTTATTGAAATGTTATTAACAAATCCAAGTTACTCACTATCCACATTATCGTTAGTATAGAGTAAACCAAGTTAATAGCAATCTATAAAAATTTAATTAGCTTAACTAAGGGAACATAAATAAAAATATTTAGTATTTATGTGGCTAAAGTTGTGTAATTTTGATACGGCGCACACTTCTGCCCTGAAAGTAGATGTTAGCATCAAAAACTTTTGCTTAAAAGACACTAAACACAAACAAGACACACTAATTCTCAAATTAACACCATTGATAACATATGAAACTTCTAAAAATTACTGTTAAACATGATACAAGAAGTGACCACTAAAATTGGGACAAAATACAAGTGTAGCTCACAAATGCTGCAATATGTGCAAAGACCAAAGTTGAGGTAACAGGTACCCAGGACAACAAAATCCTCAGAGAGACAAAACTGAGTGTTCAGAAACTTCCCACCACCCCTATCAAGCAAACTTGTAAACTAATATGTACACAAAACTTACCAAGAACAAAGAAAAACTCCAGTTAAGTTTAACAAGAAAATCACACAAAAAACACCAAAGCTAAATTAACAAAAGTTTAATGACAACCAATAAGACCAAAAGAGAAACAAATCATGAAATAAACAGTGAGCAAAAAGGAGGTTCGTTTGCTACAAAGTATTGTAAAGTGTCTGGCCTCACTAGCACCTTTATAATGTGGTTTGTTTAAGTGTTTTGGGCCCTAGGCTTATACATAAGGAATTAATATTTATTTTTCTCGGAGACTTAACACCCCAGAAGATATGTCAGTTTGCATTTAAATGCTGCCAGTCTGTCAAGACCACAGTTTTCTTGGTTACCATTCAGATATTAATGTGCAAGTGTAAGGTGGGCATGATTATGGCCTACAGTGTGGAGTTGTTGCCCTGCTTTCTGCATAAGAGGAGCTAGTTTTCACAATGTTCAGTGCGTGTGAAATAGTGCTTCAAGAGTAATATTCCTTTTTATGGTTTTTTTTATGTATGTATTTTATTATTTCATTTTCGACCAATGGAAGGTTGCACTTGTGCAACTGCCTGAAACATTCAAGGAAGAACTATTGCTATAAGATATCTCCACCTAAATAATTGAACCACATGTTCATAGGGGACTTCCACTATTTGTAAATGCAATTTTTGTAATTTTGAAAATTCTTTATATAGCCTAAATGATTTATGCGTGGCAGCCAGGTAACTAGCTTAACATAAGATTTGTTTGAGGAGGTTAAAGTTGTAGTTTGTTTGAGGGAAAGTGTGCATTTAATCATGTCAATTTACTTGTATGACTTCAAATAACAATTTAGTTCAGGGTAAACTTGGAGACATTTAATTAAAGGCTGAAATCATTTGAATTTAGCATCACTTGTCGGGTGTCATTTTAATCCTTATTAAATTTGCCAACTATTTTCTCTCTTGAATTTTCTTGGTCATTTTGCGGGCTGAAGTTTTATTAGTGTTATAAGATTTACTTGTAGTTTACAGCCTCGGCCGAGAAACTAGGGGCACGACAAGCTGGCGCTGGGAGAGGGTGAACAAAGGCTTAGGAATGTGGGGATTTTTCGGGGAGTTGCTGTGACGTACTTTGAAACTGACTGCTCTCCAAGTCAATGTATCACTCCATCAACAGCGGGAATTTAATTAAATATAAATATCTCTATTTTAAGTGAAATATTTGCTTAACAAAAATAATAATACATCATTATTTTTTATCTACTTTAGTTTGCACAGGTTTTAAAGTGTAATTTTGTTTGTTTTGGCCTTGGTGAATAGAGAGTTCTCGGATGTTAGATGGTGGGGAACTAGTTCCCGCCCGCCATCTTGGTGGCTGGCGAGGATGAATTTCTCGCCCCAGTCTTTTTGCAGTCAGTCTGTTGGTAGGACGTGTTTTGCCGAGTAGAGTTAGGAAAGGACGTGGCACTATGAGGGCGAAGTGGAAGTATTGCGATAGGCATCACGGCTAATTAACTGTCTTAATTATTATTACTCTCAAACAGTTGTGGTGATTCCGCAAATCGTAGTAACGGTGGTTGCGATGTAGAGATGAGTTGTATTTTTCTGTAGTTCAACTTCATTACGTTTTTTTTTTCTTCCGGCGCCCGAGAACTCTTTGTCACATCACAGCCATTATGTGTTAGTCAATATTTCGGCTGCCACGCACATTTTATCTACAACTGCATTATACTCTTCAATTTTTTTTGGAATTTAAAGTGATGTAATGGCCAGGAACTTGACCTCTTTCATTTCTTTAGGGCTCGAACCCACGAACTTACCCTAGATTTTAAGAGGTGTTCTACCGGCAGGTGTTAGGCCGAGAGCAAAATGTGGACGTGCATTGCACATAATTTTTCAAATTAATATATAAACTATCAGTACCACCACAGTATGGTCACAAAATAAAAAAACTAAGCCCCATTCAAAAACCATCCCAAAAGTGAACCACATAATTAAAAAAAGGACAGAGACGGAATTCAACATGTGACTATCACAAACAAGTTTTACTGAAAATAAATACAATGTCAACCATGTCTTGGGAAGATGAAAACACGGTGACTGTGTCCCATACAACAGCCACACAAAAGTCCTCGCAACACATGTTGTAACAAGAGTGCTGAAGTATTCAAATGTGAAGCCAAAATGAAATGTGATGCCAAAACCCCACAAACAAGGAGACACCAAAAATTTATACCAAAATGCCAAAATTCTTGCATATACTAAAAAAAAAGTAACAAATAAATTTTGTAATAAAAATAGGTTAAATCAAATAAATTTACTAGAGATTACAATCAGAATGCAAAATTAAGTTTAATTTCAAAAGCAAAAAATTAAGTTAACTTTTTATAAATGATAAGATGAAATGTAAAATTTAATTTGTGTAAAAAAAGTATATTAACCTCACAACAAACACAGTATAAACAAATATATATCTAATACAGGGATTCTAAAATTTTGCCAAACCTAACAAAAGTAAAGAATGAAACACTACCTTACTGAGGCAACAAAACCTGATAACCACATGGCAGCCTCCAAGCAACAAGCTTGCCACACTGTTTACATGAGAAGCAGTTGGAAGTGTCCCACAGCTGGAAATCGCACAGAGGTGGAAATGAAAGGTACTCCAAGCAGACCAGCACAATCAAACTTCCCGAGGACCACCTAGCACCAGAACTATTCAAATAAAAAAAATTATTAATTCTTTCTGAGAAAAACCTGTAAAAAGGAATAAATTAAAACCACCACATTAAACTTTAAGACAGAAGATCATAGAAAATCAAGTAACATAAAAAACAAGGCAATTTATATGGCCCTAACACAACAAACAAGATGATTAAATTACTAATATTGTCACATATTAAAGATTAACACTACATAAAAAACTTCGCTTTAACAAAAAATAAAGTTAATACGTGGTGGTTGGCCCGCTATTCTGGATGTCGCGGCCGAGTAAAAACCACGCCTCCAGAATAAATAAATATTTTTCCTTTATTATCTTTCTTGCTAACTAAATACTTTGCAGGGTGGTACTAGTAAACAACCAATAACTAACCTAGTCACGTTCTTCAATTGCCATCTAGCCATCGTCAACTTAACAGAATACGACCAACTCTGACAACACAGAACACAAACTACAAACATCTAACTACCTCTGCCTAAAAAAGAAATGAAATGTCCCTTCTGTCACAGGCCCCTACTAAAACTAAACTCATAATAACTAAGTACGATAATCAACAAAGAATCTATGGAGGCATCTATGAAGTGACCTGTGACAAACTACAATCACAAACCATTACTTCCTCAAAGAAGTAAATCTAACCTAAAACAGCTACGAACTAAAGGTTATAACTCAACACATAGCTACATGACCTAAAAACAAAAGGGTGAGGGGTAGAGCTTATAGAACACTCACTTTCATCTGCGAAAGGCAGACTTACATGAAAACCTGGGATTTAAGAGTATGTGGTCTTTATAACAGGACCTGGTTTCTGCCTCTAAAATTTTGTTAACCTTCCTAAGGTCAAATAGAAACAAATAACTGCTTTTTAATTGACCTCACTATGCTTCAATGAGTATAGCTGTACATTATGATAGACCAAGATAAAAAGGAAAATTCACATTAAAAAATAAAAATGTGAATAGATGTGGTTTTTCTATTTATTTAACAAATAAAAAAGTATATTAATCAGTCTTTTTATGAACAGGTACATGTGAATTAGGCCCTCTTTGCGGTTACAGCACTTGAAGCCTACATTTTTAATTTGAATTCACAACTAATCCCAAAAGAACAGAATGACTCTCCCAGTGTGTCTGACCGAATCATCGAATGGTCAGTCACGAATCCCCAGTGACTCAGTGACTCTGTGTCTTTGTGTATTCTCCAAACAATGAAGTTGAGTCCTAATATAAAACTGGTGTGCTGACATTTAGGATCACCGCACAAATGTTTCTACGTACGGTACAGCAAAAAAAAACCCTTTCCCGAAAGGTAGTGAACAAATTCGCAGCACAACAGTACTGCCAACTGGTTGTGGCATCAACTAACCCAGGTATACAAACCAAACACAAGACATAGGTCAGGGAAGAAAACAGTAGACTATCGTCACTCAAGCACAACTGTTCCTAATATCGGCTATTACGTCATAAAAGCTTGCTTGGTACATGCGATTACCTCAACAATTTTAGTGAACGTATTGGTACAAATACACCGCACGTGGCCCATGAATAACAGCCTAACCTCAGCGCAATGTACTGCTAGATGTGCCTTAATGTTAAAGATGAACTGCAGACGTGTGTTGAAACTACTGATGTTTTATAACAACTGGGCGCATGTGTGCGCCAAGGCCTGAATCGCTCTATGTGAAAACATGTTGACCACATGTTAGCAAAAAAGCTTTACCATAAATAGGCTCTCGACACAACTAAAATCAAAAATTAATCCGAACAAGAATAAAAACTAAACCAGAATTTTTAATGGATGCGACGATATCTCAACCATGTAAAACATACCATCACAAAATATCAATAATATAAATAAACACTAAAGACAATAAATCTTAATAGCAAGAGTATTGCTCGATCACAAAAATATATTTAATGCCAGTTTACAGAGTGTAGAAAAACTTGTCGGTCGAGAGAACTATGAAAATTTGAAATTTGCAATTGAAGCCCTTTTGCAACTTGACGACTTGTGGAATGTTGTTGTAGGGAAAGATGAAGATAAATGAAGGGATGAAAAGGCTTTCGCTAAATTAGTTTTGTGCATTGATCCAATAAATTTCTCTCACTGTAAAGATGGCGTCTACCGCTAAGCATGCATGGCAACAACTTGAAAAAGCTTTTGAAGATTCGGGACTAACAAGGCAGGACGGTTTGTTACAATTTTTAGTAACTATGAGATTAGAGGAATGTAAGAACGTGGACGAATACGTTGATAGAATCATTTCTACCGCCCACAAATTCAATCAAATTGGGTTTGAAGTGAGCAAAGAGTGGGTCGGGACGTTATTGCTGGCCGGTTTACCGAGCGAATATCACCCAATGATTATGGGAATAGAGAGTTCGGGAGTAAATATAACAGGCGACGCAATAAAAGTGAAGTTGCTACAAGATGTTCGTGGAAACCAGGCAGATTCCTACACATCTACCGAATGAGATGCGGCGCTAATTGCCGAAAAATACCTGTAGTTTGCTACAACTGCAACAAGATTGGAAACATTGCCCGAAATTGCCGAGCGCTTACGAGAGGGACAAAAGCAGTGAGTACAAAGACAATAAAAGCTGGTCAGTCGACTACAAATGATTATGTTTTTGCTACTTTAGACAGATTGATGCCCGCGAATAGTAAAATGGGGCAGTGCTATGTTGATTCTTGTGCTTCCACACACATTATAAACAGAAATGACCATTTAAAAAATGTTGCACCATGTAACACAGAAATAGTTACTGCAAACAGTTCAAGTCTTAAGGGTGCAGTGATACGAAATGTAGACATTGATGTATGCAACTCCATTGACAGGTAGAGTACACCTGTTAAAGTAGAGAGTGTTGTGTAGGTACCTGAAGTGCCAGTTAATTTGCTATCAGTAAGTAAAATTGTGGAACGTGGCCATAAAGTCATATTTAGTAAGTCTGGGAAAAGTCATTAGAGCAGATGGAGAAAGAATAGCCACAATGTCTCTAGATAAGGGCATTTTTAAATTGGATACTCCACCAGAAGAATGTTATTTTAGTGTTAATTTTTTTATGGCATCAGAGCCTTGGGCATTTAAATAGGAATGGCATGTCTGTGATAAACAAGTTCACGTTGGGTAATAAAGGTTCTTTGAAGTGTAATGACACTTGTGAAACATGTGTAAGAGGCAAACAAGCCAGGAAACCTTTTGAGGCCATTAACAAATGTGCAAAAAGACCCCTAGAGTTAATTCATTCAGACTTGTGTGGCCTCGTGGAACAAGTATCCATTGGTGGGAATAAGTATTTCCTTACATTTCTTGATGACTATTCCAGATATTGCATTGTCTATTTTCGCCAAGAGAAATCTGAAGTGCTTGAAGTGTTTGTTACATTTATGGATTTTGTTTGAAAACCAGAGTGACTGCCAAATAAAAACACTAAGTACAGACAATGGGACGGAATATGTAAATTCACAGTTGCAGTCAATTTTGAAGAGGTCTGGCATAAAACACCAGACGACCATAAGATATTCTCCTCAGCAAAATGGCAGAGCAGAAAGGCAAAATAGCACTCTATTAGAAAAAGCAAGAACAATGCTGTTAGATGTTAATCTTCACAAGAGGTTGTGGGCAGAAGCTGTCTCAACCGCAGCATACTTATGTAACCGTTGTCCATCAAGGCCATTAGGAAACAGGACACCATTTAAGTTGTGGTATGGCGTGAAACCCAACTTATCTCACCTTAGAGTGTTTGGAAGCAAGGTATTAGTCCATGTTCCAAAAGAAACACGAAGGAAGTGGGATCCAAAATCTGCCGAAATGATTTTTGTTGGCTATGCTGAAGACAAGAAAGGGTACAAATTGCTGGACCCGAGAACAAGGAAGATCACATACAGCAGGGATGTTGTTTTCTTCGAAGGAAAATCTACACAAGAAAAGGTGATACCAGAATTAAAACTATCTACATTGGCTTATGACCTACAACCAGGTAGGACTCCAGTTCTAGATGAAAGTGATGAACAAGAGGAATTTCGTGGTTTCTCTTCAATGCAAGTTTCATCTAAAAGATGTAGCGATGAATCTGAAACAATTACAAATTTCGTGGCTTCTCACCCATGGATGTATCGGATGTATCAGCGGATAAGAAGTCTGCAACATGCTGGCGGATGACTCTCATGACTCCTTCTAAGAAGCAGGAAAATTCCTTATATTTTTCGGCACATATCAAGTTATGACAGACTATGATGATCCTCAAACAGTAGAGGAAGCATTAAGTGGCCAAGAAGCATGTGAATGGATGAAGGCTATGGAGGAAGAACATATAACTCTTTACTTGAAAATGAGGCTTATGAACTTGCAGATTGGGTTGAAGGAAGGAAAGTCTTGAGCACAAAATGGGTCTTCAAATACAAGGGGACTGATGGTGGACAATTGAAGTATAAAGTAAGACTAGTCATATAAGGTTGTTCCAAAAGAGACGGAATAGATTATGAAGAAACCTATTCACCTGTGGTTCGGTATTCATCTATCAGATATTTTTTTACAGTAGCTGTGAAAGAAGAGATGCAAATTGATCACATGAATGTTAAAACAGCTAACTTGTATGCAGACTTAGATGAAACTATCTACAAAAGCCTCCCCGAGAATTAGTGAAACTTGGTGAAGGAAAGAAAAGTGTGGCTATTGAAAAAAGCTGTGTATGGACTCAAACAAGGAGGAAGATGTTGGAATAAGATGTTGACAGTGGTTCTCAAGGATATACATTTTGTTCAATTTCAAGCAGACCCATGTGTATTCCATAAATTCTCAAGCCAAGGAAAGGTTTTTGTTGCTGTGTATGTAGATGATTTGCTCATCATGTCAGATAATGGAGTGTAAGATGAAGTGTAAGATGAAGGAACATTTCCAGATGAAAATTCTTGGTCAAGTGAAGAAATGTTTGGGTATGTATATTAACCAGACTATGGAAGAAGTCTCCATTGACCAGACTAACTACATACACAAGATTCTTCAAAGATTCTACATGAGCAACTGCAAACAAGTCGCGGCACCGATGGAGACTGGCATAAAAATGAATGAAGATGAAGACACTCTACCAGATAGTGTACCTTATCAGGAGGCAGTAGGAAGTTGTCTATATTTGGCTCAAATCTGTAGACCAAATATTTCCTTTGCTGTAAATATAGTGAGTAGATTTAACAAAAACCCTAAAAAGTGTCATTGGATAGCTGTGAAGAGGATTTTCCGATACCTCAAGGGAACTCTAAATTTGAAACTTAAGTTTCTCAGAAATTCCAACCATCCTCTAGTTGGATTTAGCGATGCAGATTGTGGGGCTGAGTTGAATGGCAGGTATTCCATATCTGGAAGTTGTTTCAAATCCCAGGGTGCATTGATTACTTGGTATAGTAAGAAGCAGCAAACTGTTGCGCTATCTACAATTGAGGCTGAATACGTTGCACTTTCCTTTAGTGCTCAATAAGCCTTGTGGCTTAGGCAGCTATTAAAGGAAACAGAACCTGAACTTGCAAACATTTCATTAACATTATTTTGTGACAATAGAGGAGCTATTCACCTAGCAAAAAATCCAATAACTAGTTATAAGAGTAAACACATAGATATTAGATATTATTTTTAACATGTTAGTTGTATTCTACAAGACTAACATGTCAGGCCAGGAGAATTGGCCTATCTTGCCGACTTTGCAGACACTAGTTACATTTTTTAAAGTAGACTATTTATGTATGAAGCTGGGGAAACCAATACACGTAGAAAACTGTCACAAGATGATTTACTAAAAAATTCACAGTTTACAAAAGGGCGTAAATTAAGTACTGTTTTGCCACGGCGTAGCTCGGTCCATGAGACTAAATAGAACTCTTAGACATCGTTGTTAACGAGTTAAGTTCAAAAAAGGCACACTGTAAATTTACACGTGGCAATTACATACGAAGAGGGAGGCCGTAGCCTTCCGCACCCAAACGGCCTACAGACGCGAGTGGAAAATAATTTAGAAGATTATCATAGGCAGTCCGAAATAAAGTAAAAGAAAGATAAGGCCCGGGTGCTACTTGCGTCTGTTAAATTGCCACTCCACCATTATTTCAGCAATGTTGAGTGGCCGAAGCCCCGTCACGTCCGTCCTTCTTGGAGTCACGACTTTTTATTACACAATTTAGAGTGGCGAGAGGGTAAGCTTTGGACGCGGGGAATTCCCTGAAGGCAGAGACATCTGGCGGTGGTCTCCCAAAGTTCCAAATGATGATACTCGGGAATGCCCCACGCCGTTGGCCACAGCCTCCGCACCCCCTTTGCCCAAAAGAGAGCCTAGAAAAATTCCAACTGCGCAGTACCTCGGGACAATGACATGTGCAAGGCTAACCTTGAAAGTTCACAGTGCCCTTGGCTGACGCAACCCGAACCCTCCAAACTTCAATCGCCACCCCTTTCCCATGATTCCAAAAGAGAGCCTATCAAAATACAAAGCAATCTTGCGCTGCTTAAAGGAACTAAAACCAGATAAATTACACAACACTCTTTCAACACAACAAAACTATCAAATTTTGAAAAATGCTGCTGAATTTAATACTATCTCTATTTAAGTTTCTAAACTGAGCCACACACCGCAACAAGGAAATAATACAACCTCTCTCAATGCCACATATTTCCTAAGGCAGCATGTCGAAAATAATGTGATTTCTATTGAACATTTGCCTAGTGAATATATGTTGCCTGATATCTTAACAAAACCTTTGTCAAAATCAAAGCACACAGCATTGTTAAAGAAAATAGGGTTATATATCTGGAGTTAAGCTAGTGCCATATTTGATAAATACTTTATGACGTTGAAAAACTGATAGTATGCTAACCTATAAGAACACTCATGAAAAATATATCTTCACGGGTGGGTGTTGGAGTGTGAAAAATGTGAAAAATGTATTTTGTTATGTTGGTATGAACAATAGTTATATTTAATGTCTTAGGTTGGCAATACAAGAAATTGAGTTATTTTGTTTAGGTTGGCTATCCATCCATAGTGTATCGTTTGTGTTTTTGACTGAAACAATGTTCATTCAGTTTGAATGTAACCTTCGTGGAGTAAAGATATGTTGTTGGAACAAATCAGTTTTTATTTTGCATGCCCAGTTGCCCTATAATACAATAAATTTGGATGCATTTTGTACTTTTGTAACTAAAAAATTTATGCCAGTGATAATATGCTTTCAGGGTTGTAATTGGTTCGAGGGAGAAAGTAAACAACTTTCACATCAGGATGAAAGTTTTCTTAATTCTTCTGGATGGGTTGGCATACTTTTCAACAGAAGCTGCACATTAAAGGGGATTTAATTTTTTGCGGACTATTTCTCGCCTCGGGGAACAGAAACATTATTGAACTGATCTCCAAACAACGCACATGTTACCAGGCCTTTGCGTTGATTTCCAGATTACTGGCACCTTACTCGAGTGAATTTTCTTAAATGTCTGCTGATTCTGGGAACGGTGAACTGCTAGTGGTTTAAGTTTAAAATCCCTGGACGCATTACACCTACAATAAGAGTGATGATCTTTCACAACCTTAAATCCAGGCATAGCTTATTCTTCCTTTGAAATTAATACCCTTTCTGGCATCCATTTTCAAAACGGAGCAGTTTCATTAATGTTAAAATATTTGATAAGGCAAATATTCACCTTCCTTGATTATTTCTGCTGGAATTCACTTTCTGCGCCTGCATCTGCACTTGTGGTCTTGTCTGTGTTCTTGATGTGAATATTCAAACGCTTCTTGAATCATTTAAACCACCTAGTGGTAGCTTTAAATTAACTTTCCATGCTGGTTTTTCCAGCTTTCGTACCTCATTTTAGTGACTCTTGTGCTTTTCAATTTTACTGCCACTTTTATTTTCAATGGTACAATGTGTATTCTTCACAATAGTGTTCATTCGACTTGTCTGGTTTGGGCACTCATTATTACACTTCAATAAAGTTTTACTGTTAACAATAGCTGCAGAAACAATTTGGCTGTAGATCCTATAGAAACTTTCGCTCTGTGTTAGATAACAAGAGATTCTAGTGTCAGCAGCTGCTGAAAAGAGATAGAGGGGGAGAATGGCAGCAGCAGTGTGCTTCCCATGTGTGCCGCGCGAGTTGTTTTGTTTACGCCTCCACACATCCCCTGCTTTATCACGTTGGCGCATCTAACTCAAAAATTCTGTAATTTATGTAAGTTGTGCCTTACATATTTGGGCACCTATTCTTTAATGGATTTAACTGAAGAATATAAAATAATGCAATGAAGGTAAAAATCACTTACAAATATATGAGCATATTTAATGAATTAAATTGAGGTAAAAAAGAATGCAAAACTCACACTTAAATAAAAATTCAGATCTGAAGTATGTTAAGCAACTTTACTTGCAAGGCAAATATTTAATGCTAAATGTACGAAAATTACTGCTAAGGGAGAATTGATAATAAATTTAGATAAAACAACAAATTTAAACAACGGAACAAAAATAGCAAAAATATAGGCAGAACGTAATACACACACATTTTCTGCAAACACTTGTGCTGAACTTTTTAAGAGCCACAGCTCGGCTGCTCTGTTGATAGCTTCATGTAGCAACATACCAGTCATACTCTGACAGTTAATGAAACACAGTCTATAAGCAGTTGAATATACCAGTATTGCAAATGTGAGTCTAGAAGTATTTCAAAATTATTATCTTAAGTGGGAAATCAACAGCACAGGTTTTTCATGACAGTGAACGTCCTCTAAGCTGACATCTCCAGAGGTTGCAGAATACTGTGGCAAATTGGCTTCTGGGAGCTCGTGTCAAATAAAGTATCTTCAGTTGTGGCGCGGCAAGTGTCCCAATGCTACACGTCCACGACTAGCTCAGCTGTACATTAACAAATCAAAGGCGTGGATTCTTACAACGTAGCACGAGACGAGAAATGAAAACGGCAGAACTCTAGCAAATTTTGGGGTTTATTAAAATAAGTTACGTTTTAAACTTACACAGTACTTAAAATTTTGAATGCCAGGAGGCACCCTTACGAGCAAACTGAAAAAATAAAAAAAAAGTTTACATTCCAACAAAGTCCATAGGCCAGTGATCAACGAAAATTTAAACCCTAACTTTACAGATAACTCAAACAAATTTAAGTAAATAAAAAGTCTTGGCCTACTAATGGCGCAGAACCACCCGTTCACGACATTTTACCAGCAGATCCTCTTTCAACTCACGCACAACTGTCTCTCACGCCATTTTGAACATGACCCAAAATACCACGGTCGCCTATCACTACACACTGCCGTTTTGGCCTACTTCTTGCGAACCAGACATCAGCTGCTCTTCACGTGCAAGCTACCGCCGTTGGCCGTCAGTGGTGCCGCCCTGTGGGCATTTTAGGAATCAGTTAAAAAATATCAAGTTTTTCATAATTAAAAGAACATTCTAAACTTGTAATATTTCCACATAATTATAAACATTAACATTTTAGTTTCCAAACCAATTATATGCAAATATATTAAGTATTAACTTTGTTACCAGATGAAAGAATCATTAAATTTAAAATTGATGCAGCCAATTAGCAACAGTCTGTGATTTTATTGGTTGCAACTAAATATGGCGGCAAATTCTTAACGATCATCTTTATAGGCCGGTTTTGAACTGAAATATAATAACTATTCCTGGAAACTGTAAATTTAGATTGATATCTGTTTTTTTTTTTTTTTTTCACATTCCCAAGCTTTAACAATCAACAAATATAATTTCGTTAAATTCAAATGCAAACAATTTTAGCGAAAAAGAAAATACATATAAAAAATTTATTAAATATAAATAGAATCATTTAAATTTTAAATAAATATTAACATAATTAAGCAGTCTGTTATATTTACTGTTAAATGAGCAATTTCAAATTACCAAATTAAATGTTACTTATTTTAAGAAGAATTAGTTCACAGTTTCTGAAGTTGATTATTTTAAATATGAATAAATTTCCACTGACTTGCTGCTTTTAACAAATAAAATTACAAATAGTTCTTAAACTCTCAGACACCATTTTTAAAATGACCATGAGGCCTACATTATAAATGACAACTTAATATGAAACAAACATACTGTAAATTAAAACATGTAAAAACAAATGTAGGGTCTGGGATACACTACAACTTCCCCCCCTCCACGAGTTAAATTTGTTTAGTAAACTAAAAAATTTAACTTCCCAATGGTTCGGCAGCAAAAATTAATCTTGGCAACTTATGCCTGTACTGGAAATGTCCACAGAAATATTACATACAATCGCTTGAACAAAACTATCCAACCAAAAGTAAGTTAAATGACATTACAGGACTACCACTTTGTAAGCACTATGAAACAAATATTAACTCTCATCTCATTGACACTTTTGGTTAATTAATGGGTTGTTTACACGTATTGACTGTCCAATGTTAAATTATTAAATAGCCTACCTTGTAATGTTCAAATCATTCTCTAAAGTTATCTTCAATAATGTTTCCAAATTATTGTCCAGGGTGACACATTACATCTCGTATTTCAAGATCAAACATTTCAGAACATTAAACGCAGACATAATGGCACTATGCAACATTTACATAGTAAACATTAAAAAATCTATCAACATAGAATTACTTCCCAAATACGAACCAACCATGGGTTCTAGACTTCTCCCATTTACAATTTGCGGCAAGAAACAAACATCATATTATACAAGATCAACACAATAAACTATTAAACTTGAATAAACAGCAACATACACTTTCAAAAAGTCTGAACCTTTTTATATTGTTTTAAAAGATACTGGTTATAAACACCTTTAATTTTCTCAAGAATATAAAATAGTAAAACCTCTTCCATCTCTCACATTCTCGCATATCCCATTATAAACACCTTTAACATACTCAAATATTAAATAGTAAACTTGTGTCAATACTTACACATTCCATTCTTGTACAGGCCATTAAACACAGAAAATGAAATTCTTGATATAGACGTTACCATTCCAAAATACCATTTATGCATACAGTACATCATATACCAGTGTGTGTTTACCATACCTGTTACTTCACAGTTTAAATAATTTTAATTTTGAATTTGTTACAAATAAACTTTTGGCTACCCATCAAATTGTATTACATAGGTTTAAATTGTGTACAATAATAGTTATGTGCTGCACTTTGATACATGTTTACTAAATTAAATTACATTATTTAAAATCATTTGCAGTACATAGTAACAATTTAAATTGCAACAAATGAAGTGAAACTTATTACACAACAAAGCCACACATTTTACATTACAAATTCAAACAAAGTACTGAAAATTCTCTTAGCAATTTTTGAGGGCCCAAACAAACCGGAAATGAATCAATCAATATTGCCCTGTGTGGTGATTCTCCTAGACCGGGGCATGACTGATGTGGAAACTTATTCTAGGCCTACAGACATTACACCACACAACAAATACACTCATTTTCATTTTCAAGTTCGACAAGTAGTACAATTCCTGAGAAATCAACAAACATCTGCCTGCATTAAAATGCCTCGATTCTTGAATTCTCTGAACACTCACTTTACTTAGGCAAACTTGCTACCCCCCCCCCCCCCC
>PNEQ01026704.1:15204-63956 GCA_003012365.1 Medauroidea extradentata | reverse complement strand
ACTTCAAATTTACCCTCATCATCATCTTGCCCACTCAAAGTTACTACTGAATTTGAAACTGCTTCTTTCAATTCTAATTCACAAGTACAATTATAATGTTTGGTCAGTAGTACCTCAACAGACTCCTCTCTCTCAATTGCATCAATTAACTCCCCTAATTTTTCATGTCCTTTCAACTCCTCAATCTCAGCCTTCAAGAACTGAATAGCACTCTGTATTTCTGCCATAATTTCACTTGTTTGCTTAGTAATAACTTCAACCAACTTATCATTCTGTTCATTAAACATGCCCTGTAACACTTTAATAAAATTTAACTGTCCACAATTATTCATTTTTAATAGCAAACTCTAAAAATCTGTCTTAAAATCAATCTGTTCCTCGATGTTTCTGCAATTACTTTATAATCATTACTCTCAAATATCACCATCTACTCTATTGTTTGAAATGCTTTTTAAAAAATTACAAAATAAATATATGCCTGCACATCATAATGCGGTAAATAATGCACCAAATAGCTATATTCAATTACCAAACACATTTTTTTAACAATAAGTTATTTAACAAACAACATAATTTAAATGGAAATTTGCAATCAAATATTTTGACTATGCACTTTTCATGTGTTTATACATCACTTTTACTTGGCTATTACTGTAATAACAGTGTTTTTAACACTGTCACGAAAACACAAAATTAATTTTCATGAATTTTTCAGGGCAGAACAAAGAAATAACACCGCCAAACTTTATACTTGAAATAACTGCGTTAAAAAAATATGAACAAAAAAACTGTTGAATTTCACACCTGCAACATTGATGCACTGACGAAAGAAACTTGAAATCTGTCTATGATTTACTTGTTAGATGAGGTTCCTTTAGTGTAGGCTTAGGCGGAAAATTACCTCATAACATCACCTGCTGCCTCAGTGCCCTTGGCCCAGTGCCTAGGTCTGGCAAACCATACACCTGGTGCTGTCTCTTTTCATCCTCTTGCTCGTGCTGCCGTTGTTATCAGTACTTTTTTCCTGAAGCTCACACGGTGGGCGACAAAAATGTGGCGTGGCAACTCTCCCAATGCCACACGTACACAACTAGCTCAGCGGTACATTAACAAATCAAAGGTTCTTACAACGTAGCACGAGACAAGAAATGAAAATGACAGAACTCTCACAAATTTTGGGGTTTATTAAAAGAAGTTACGTTTCAAACTTATACAGTACTTACTTTTTCAACTGAGGGAGGCACCCTTTTGAACAAACCGAGAAAATAAAAAAAAAGTTTACATTCCAAATAAGTCTATAGACACAGACACCGGGAATTAAAACCCTAACTTCACAGATAACTGCAAACAAATTTGAATAAATAAGTCTCGGCCTACTAATGGTGTAGAAGCACCTGTTCACGACATTTTACTAGCAGAACCGTATCGGTTCTGCCTCCATCCTCCCTTAACTCACACACAACCGTCTCTCACACCATCTTGAACACGATCAAAAACACCACGGTTGCCTATCACTACACATTGCAGTCTTGGCGTACATCTTGCAAACCAGACATCAGCTGCTCTTCGCGCGCAAGCTACCGGCATTGCACGTCAGTGGTGCCGCCCCGTGGGCTTTACAGGAATCAATTAAATAATATCACTTTTTTCATAGTTAAAAGAACATTGTAAACGTGTAATATTTCCATATAATTGTAAACATTAACATTTTAGTTTCCAAACGAATTATATACAAATATATTAAGTATTAATTTTGTTACCAGGTAAAAAATGTATTCATTTTAAAATTGATGCAGTCAATCAGCAACAGTCTGTGATTTTATTGGTTCAATCAAATATAACGGCAAATTCTTTACAATCATCTGTATAGGCCGGTTTTGCACTGAAATATAGCAACTTTTCCTGGAAACTGTACATTTAGATTGATATCTCTGTCTTTTTCACACTCCAAGCTTTAACAATGAACAAGTATAATTTTGTTAAATTCAAATGCAAACAATTTTAGCAAAAAAGTACATGTTGAAAGTGTATTAAATATAAATAGAATCATTTAAGTTTTTAACAATTATTAACATAATTAAGCAAACTGTTATTGTTACTGTTAAATGAGCAGTTTCAAATTGCCAAATTAAATGTTATTTATTTTAAGAATTAGTTCACAGTTTCTGAAATTGATTATTTTAAATATGAATAAATTTCCATTGACGTGCTGTCTTTCAACAAATAAAATTACGAATAGTTCTTAAACTCTCAGACACCATTGTTAAAATGACCATGAGGCCTACATTATAAGTGACAACTAAATATGAAACAAACATACTGTAAATTAAAACATGTAAAAACAAATCTGGGGTCTGGGCCTGGGCCTGGGCCATGCTACACAACGTAGTCGCGTTACTGAGTTTAAAGTTTATAATTTTACTGGACGAGGCATATACAGACTGTAAAAAATTCATTGTATGTAAGCGAGACTCACTGAATTGGTACATTATCACGAAAACAAGTTAAAAACTTAGGATCCATTTGACTATGTAGCGAAAGTCTTCTGATATAGCTTTACAAGTGCTGCATCATCAGGGACTTTTACATGTTTGATAGATTTTCCTTCAACTCCCAAAACTGTTTCATAACAGAATCCATAGATAGATATGCACAAAACATAGACATAAAATAAGTTACTTCAGAAGGTACAGTCTGAAGTATTCATCTCTGCATCAAACTTAAGTCATTTTCAAGAGCGAGTGGACATGCATGCCAACAATTTTGTTCCCAAGCAGCTACTGAGACAAATCTACTCCTATTAGTTCCAGGAACATGACAGGACGGATCTGCCAAATAAAGATTGTCAATGTGGTTCTGATTTTATACCATAAATGATGGTGAGTATCAAAGTGCCAGGCAGCATGTAGCTTTGTGCACTTTATTACCACTTTATGTACCAGTTTTTTTATAATTAATAATATCAATAAATTAGAATGGAATTGCTTTTGGTTAATATTGTTGCGTGCCATGTGCCTGGAAGCCAGTGGTCGGCGGCTGTTTCGTAACACTTTGTGGACTGGCTCCTGAATCATACGCTGGGCGGCTACGTGATGGCAGTCACGCCGAAGCTACGTCATAGATACCTGTCCCAACTGCGTCTTAACCCTACGAGGACGGCCTACGTGACTCAATTCATGTCCGAAACATGTAATAATGTCGATTTTTCGACCCATGTAATGCGGTTATTCCCCGACTGTTTCAAGGAGCATAAAACCACAGAATTGGCACATTTGGGGAGAGTTCGCTGTTGGTCGTGCTAGAGGAAGGTGCTATGGTTGTGGAGATAGACTAGTGAAGACATCTTGGTGACGTCAGAGTCTACTGTGAGGCGGCAGGCGGCTACCTTCGGAGCAGTGTTGGACGAACCAAGAGGACTGCTGCGGTGGGCTGACGGGCGAAGGAGGTACGCGACGGGCGTCGAACCGAAGACCTAAAGAGTGAAGACAGCGATATCTTCTCGGGGTGCTGCGCAGCACACGACGATTCATCACCACGGCGGACTATTAAGGTTGTACACTGTCACTACTTGAAAGACTGTTGATTAGATATATGACTGAATTTTATTGTGATTTGTACTGTTTAATTAATTGATGGTAGACATTTTTTTGTGCTTTAATTATCGAAGTTAATTAACGTGTCTGTGACACAGTAGTAATTGTGTGCATAACTAATTGTGTTGTGAGAGTTATAGTTGATTGCATTTTTGTGTATTTCATAGCTTTGTGAGCTATTAAATCCAGTACTTAATTTAACTCTTTTATTTATAATTATAAGACCTCTATCCCAAAAGAACTCATGGGAATTGCCCATATGTAAAGTTTGTGTTTCTCAAACTTGTAACAATATTATGAAATTCATCAATTAAGTGCAAAATTTTAAACAAAATGCTCACTGTTAGAGTTCCATTGTAAAATTGTCTGTAGTTGGAAAAATTGTGTGTGAATTGACAGAATCAATTTTTTGCAACAAAAGTATGTTTCAAGTGTATCAAAGTAGATGTGAAAATGGTATTTAGAAATATTCACTTGGTTTGCTTGGGTAGAGTAAAATTTCTATTTAAGCTGATTAAAGTGTGATTTGAGTGAAGTTAATCTATGTCCAAGTAACTAACAGTGCTGTTTGCTTGATTGCATTTCGTTTTCATATTTAAATCATTTGAGAAGTAAATACACTTATAGAAAGCCTTACTTCATAATGCATCTATCGTTGTGCTTGTGCATGTTTCTGGAGGTTTATAATCGGTGATCAAATTTGGTTGTCTTATCTCAAACGGTTTGCTAATGGCATCCATTAATTTTTAAAAATAATGTCAGATAATAGTGTGCTGAATCAGCCTTTCCCCGCCCCCCATAAGTTTGCTTAATATCTAAATCTGGTGATCTTTGGTGGTTCATTAATGTATCACTCTACTGTAATTATAAAAGTGTGCGTGGAGATAGTATATACAGACTTATGTGGAGACAATGTGCTGTCACACATTCAAATTTTAGCAGCCGTATCTCAAACTGTGTGAAAATAGTGATCATCAGTGCACCTTATCACAAACACTTGTGTGATATAAATTTTATGTTTCAGTCTTGAGTGTGAGCCCGCTTTTTAAACAGACACTGTGTACATAGGCTGCCAGTCTTAGTCGAGTTGTCCCAGACCAAGGCACACAACTGCTTCCACACACCCACCCATGAGTTAACAGTCAACATTGACATTAATACACAACAGCAACAGGTTCAAACAGCTATTAATGACGTTAGACCAAGATCTTTACAGCAAAATATGTATTACATTTTCCATATCAGGTACATAGTTCAAATACAAATAACACGGTGACTATGTCAAACTGGGCATGACCCAAACACAGTAACCAATATGCTGTTAATAGTGAAACAGTAAAATTAATGACAGTTACCTTAGTGTGCATGAGCTAGTACGCTAGCTCTCCATTATTAACAAAATTAATTAATGTAGGGAAATACATTCCGCTTGTGCCAAGCTCGCGCTCGCGACGACACAACCCTGATAGTCAACTTAACTGAAGAATGAACTGAATCAAACCGAACTAGAATAGAAAGCAGTAACCAAGACACAAAATAAGAATACTATTAACTTACCAAGAATATGCCAGGGAGTGTCGCCTTGCTCGCGAGCTCACACAACTACCCACTAACCGGGCCGGGAGAAGACCAACTGTCTCGCACACATGCTCCAGCCAACTCTGCTGGCATTGGGGGGGAAAGTAGAGGGGAGGAAGGAGGGAGCACACGAGCATTGCCGACTACGGCCAAGCGGACATGAAGACGTCCAGACGGAGATAACAAACACTGCTTCGGGGCACTCAAGTTTTCGTCTAGCACGTAGGACCGTTAATCCACAATTGGTAAACAGTGCACCTTGACGATCATCTTCTTGGTTTGCATGTTTGGGAGTCACAGACTCCCAGTACAAGTGGTTTAAAATAATAACCGACTGGCGTACTTATTCAAACTATAGTAGTGTTGACATCATTTGGCATGAGATGTGGGTTGGTTTGATGCGGTGAAGTAGTCAGGCGCCACTTAGCATATACCCGGCTACATTCGAAAATTTGAAAAATACAGTGAACCCTCAATACCTCAGACCTCAATGTCCCAGACTTCGGATAACTCGACAGAATTTCAAAAAACAAAATGAATTTTAATTAAATTATTTTTGGTCAAAAATCATAAGAAAATTGTGTCTGCCTCATTTAAATCCATCATGTTTTATTTAAAAACAGTATTAAACTTTAAACGCAGTTGCTCATCACTACTTAGCCTTTAATAATCCCACCGTAAAATATCTGGCAAGTTCCGTGTGGTTAAATGTTGGTAGCGAGGCGCATTAGTGGAGATGCAACTCAACAGGCAGACCTCTGTTCTTTATCTTACCTCCCTCTGCCCAGCGCGAGCCATACACGTACGTGCATCATAAATAAACATTCCAGTATGATGCTGGTGAATGGACGACTTGAAGTACACGGCCCCTGACGTCACACCGCAGGGGAAATACTGTGGGAAACAAAGCTTGTTTACAAACATGCTGGTTTGTTATGTTATGTCGGGGCTATCCCGAACATAAAATATTTATGGACACTGACAAAACTAATAACCAAGCGGTTTGTTATTAAGTTTTATTTAACACTTTACTTTCTATTTATTGACATACAGTGAACCCTCGATAACTCGGACCTCGATGTCCCGGACTTCGGATAACTCGGACAGAATTTTAAATAATAATAATAATTTGAATTAAATTATTTTTTGGTCAAAAATCATAAGAAAATTGTGTCTGCCTCATTTAAATCCATCACGTTTTATTTAAAAACAGTATTAAGCTTTAAAAGCAGTTGCTCATCGCTACGTAGCCTTTAATAATCCCACCGTAAAATATCTGGCTAGTTACGTGTGGTTAAATATTACTGGCGAGGCGCGCGGGTAGAGATGCAACTCAGCAGGCGGACCTCCCTTCTTTATCTCTCATCGCACTTCGCCGCGCGGGCCACACACGCACGTGCGTCGTAAATAAACATTTCAGTATGATGCTGGTGAATTGAACGCTAACTACAGGACACATTGTCACCTAAAGGGAAATTTATTTTGTTCTGGTATGTGCGATAAATTCAAGATTGCAAAACAAATTGTTCCGGACATTAATAAAAAAAATTAAAAGCCATTGGTTTGCATTGCAAAGTAGGCAAGGTGGTGAGAGGGTTTTACGGCCCTTTAACGACGTCTTACAAGCGGATGAGGGTGAAGTGAGGCGAAAGAACAACACAACATCCATGCCCGAGCAAGGATTCGAACCCAGGGCCTCTCGCACCGTAAACTGGCGCCTAATCCACTACGCTAGAAACCGGCGCGATATCGAAAAAAAAAAACAGGGCTTAATAAATTATAAAAAAAGGGGAGGGCGCAGAAAGAGGTTTTTGCCCTGGGTCGCACATTCTAGAGGACCTCACTTTTGAAAAAGTTAAATGGTAAAAACTAATGGGCTTTTATTGAGTTCCCGTTAACGTTGATGGTATCTGTGACATTTATTTTAAGTGTAAAGAGTTTGTAAAGATGTCACTGATCTATGAGGACGCAGCTAGTATGAAGAGAGGCCTATGAGCGCACATTATGACTTCAACCACGGCCGTGGACTTCAAATAAACAAAAAAAAAAAAAAAAAGGAGGAAAGGTAGACTGTAAATTGATACGTAAAAATCAGTATATATTGCCGCTTCTTTTGCTTGTAGAAATGATAGCGTACTGGTTTCCTCACGTTTCTTGTGATTAATGACTGATTACCCCACCTCCCCGGACGACCCTCGATAACACGGACAAATCGTAACTCGGACAGCTTCTCCCCCCTTTTAGTCCGAGTTATCGAGGGTTCACTGTACTTCCAGGTTTGAAGTTTTACTAAGCATATGTACCTATTTTTTGGCAGTCCCAGTCAGTTTCTGTCGTGCGGATAATGGCTTGACCTGCCAATGTTATGTTGTTCAGAAACACTCGGTTAAATTAACACATGCAATTTTGTGCCACGCGACTTCATGTCCGTCTTCCTCTGCGATCACGTCGTGAGTCCCCTAAAATCTAAAAAAAATGGAGACTTCTACCTGAAAAAGTGCTTAGAAACACAACAGGCAATAGCACCTCATTTCCGAGGACAATAGAATGTGTAGTGGTTACTCCCAAACTGTTTATTTAATTATATTGTAATTATACATTTACATTGACAGTGTTAAACATAAATTGAGCAAAACAATTTACTTATTTTATAATTGTGAACAAATGTTTTAGATTAATGCACAGTAGGGGCCTTGTGTAAGCCACGTCTGTCTACTGACAGAGGCCCACATTTTTTAACTATGTGGGCAAACATCACACACTAAACTTAATTTATTTATAACAATGGTATGTTCAAGTGAATAAATTTACACACATTAAATTGCTGTATAGCTGCATTAAAATTCATGTAAATTTTAAACTGATAACTGTGTGTTTATTCAACGTGTTAGTAAGAAACATTTTTTGATTCCTGGTAACAATTGTGTAAAATTATACCTACTGCAGCATTTTTCCATAATTTCTCATATACACTTTTGTTTACAGTACACAACCTGCAGGTGTATCATGACTTCACCTCGCTAGCTTGCGACTGCACGCAACTTTGCAATGCATTGTGGTTTAGATAGCGAATTTGTGATTGATAGTCCGCATTTGCGAGTGTCACTATCTTTTGCGAGTACGGAAAAACTTTGCGACAACTCACTCTCAGCAAAGGCAGTTGGCATGGCTTCTGTGGATAAATATCTCTCTTTAAAAAAAATTTTACAAAATTCCTATTTTCAGCAACTGAAATTTCTCTTTCCGTTGTTAATTTACATCCTTGATGATAGTGCCACCTAGCCTAATTATTAGGTAGCAATTTATATATGCTCTGCTAGATGTACATAAGAATTCCATCACAAAACTTAAGCTATTTTAGCGATGCTGTATACAAGGGAAGTTGTGCCATTGTAAGACATTTTTGAAAGTGATATACATTGAAAAATTATTTCTAAGGATTATTCTTTCAACATAATGTTGATCTTCGTAAGGACATGGAAGTATACACACGTACAAAACGAAATAAATATAAATTGGCCTTAGTAACAAATGAATATTTAGGCATCCACAAATAATGTGTAAATATATGCCTTTATTGATGTTGAGTTATTGTTGTAGAATGTGTGGTTCTTCTGTATTACAATTTAATGTTTACGTTTGCGACATTAGTTATGAAACTGTGAAATTATTACATTTGAAAGACTCATTTTTCAACCAAGTATTATGTCTCCATAAAAATGAGTGAATATTCGCTTGAAAATATTGCGTTAAAGTAAATTATTAATACTGCATTAAATATTCTTATTATAAAACACTACTTGTTATGTCTGCTAATTGTGTCGCAATTTAATTTTGTCGGTAAGAACAACTGCATGGTAAAATTTTAATCTATTAGTTTGATACATATAAGTTAAGTTACAGTACATATAACTATAATTTACTGAATAAATGGACAGGGGTAATTAATTAAAAAGTAAAAAAAAAAAAATTCTGCAGACGTTGGGATCGATATTCCACGCCCAAAATGTAACATGATTATAAGACGACGACGCTAACCAATGCTCTGATATGACACTACGACTTCTTTACCTGTAAAATTATAACTTTACAATAGTTCCATTTTAGTCATACTTCCGCTTTAGTGATGCTGTAATAAAGACTTTATTGATAGTTTTGTAGTTTCATATTCATAAAATGTGAATTGTCAAACAATACAGCTAACTCGAATGGTCATATCAATTCGAAATCCATATTTCTTTTATATACAGAAGTCTTGTAATTTTTTTAATAATCTGCAGTTTTATTCATAAAACTGATTTCCGAAGCGTACATATTGATGTAACATATGTATCTGACTGTTTCTACGCCAATTAATGAAGCGTACATATTGATGTAACATATGTATCTGACTGTTTCTACACCAATTAATGTAATTATTGTTATTTAAATATGTGAGGTTACAGGAACTCGAGGAAAATGTCTTTCATTTTATCTTAGAAATCTAGTATGCCAGTCGTAGTGAACCCTCGAGACGGTGTGCTAGTTTGCAACACACTTTGCAAAGGCTTTGCGATATGTGTGTCTCACGTTGACAGTTCGCAGTCGCAAAGAGAGAGAGCGTTTAATCACTTTCATAGCAAAGTCTTGTTTAGCGTGGCTAACGATAGCAAAATTGCTTTGCGACGTGGTTATAACAGACCTGCTGGTTTATTTTTTACAATACCTAGTTTATGAACACCCACATCCTGATTTAAAGTAAATACGTTGCACAGAGTGTAATTTACATGGCTTCTAACTAAACATTCCTTATTAAAAAACTCTATTTCATTTGCCTATATAGATTTTTTAAAACTAAATCACAAACATGATATTCGCATAACTATAAATACCTAACGATGCAGAAACCAACTGTAGTACATGTTCGTAAAATTTACAAATTTTTTACAGTGCATTAGATTTCCAGCTGCTTTCCTTACGTGGTTGATCAGATGTAAGCACAAATTGTTAACTTCATGTGTTGAAACTATCTTGTACTTCCCTTCGTTTTCCTGGAGTTGTTTGACGTTCGTCAGTACTTTTCCTAATATACCTTCAAAGCCATTCCATAGGAGATTTTCCCACTTGTGTACATTTAGCTGCTGCTTCTCTCTCTTTCTTTCCCTCCATCCCTCTCTTTCTTTCCCTCCATCCCTCTCTTTCTTTTTTTTTTCTCTCTCTCTCTCTCCCTCTCCCCCTTCCCCTTCGAGGGTCAGGTAAACATATTTTTACCTTCTTGGTAACATACCCTAATAGCATTACTTTAAGTAGTTTGCAATACATAATGTAGGCACTTTTGAAGGCCATATTGCTTTAAAAAATAATTATCAAATAACATGTATTATTACCTCAGAAGTTTATTTGTGAGTACAGTATAATCAACATACTTGATTGTTACTTATGTTGCTTTGCTTATATTAAAAAGTGGCAGATAAATTAATTTTCTGGAAGAAAAAGTGTAACTAGTATTTCAAAAGTGCTCACTTTATCCTCAGCCGCCTTTATCCCTTTCACCAGTGGATTTTTTTCACTATACTCATAGCCCCTGGAGTGAGTTTTTTTTTGCAATTTACAAAACAAATACTTTCTTATAATAATATTTTATAAAGAAATTTTTAGAAAAATTTAAAAAAATCAATTATGGTTCTTTATAAAGTTCGGCACTTCAGTTATTTGTATGGTGTTAAGACAGAGAATGCAGCCATAGTAGTGTACTTGTGAGGTGTATACACTGCATACAATATTTCAAGAATTACAAACACATTCAATAATTTTTTATTTTTTTTTACATAACTCTCCCCATCATTATCCTGTGTAAATAAAAGTATACTTCTGCTCATGACAGCTGCTTGAAAAAAAATATTGCATCTCTTATGACAGCATCACAAAAATAATTTTACATCAACATTTGTCATATACCTAAACAAAAGGAAGTAAATATCTTGAGAGTTGCTTGAAAAGAAATTAACTTTACTTATGACAGCAATTAAAAAAAAAAATATGGTACATAAAATACAATTAGTTGAAAATATCATGATTATAAACACAGACATTTCTTCTCATCAATTGCATTTGAAAAATTTATTACACATCCTATAACAGAATTACAAAATATAATGTTATATTCATATTTGCTATAGGCCCTGGGTAGCATTTACATAAAAAATTTCCTCAAAAAAGTTTACGTCTCTTACGAATATTTTGGTACATAAGCCATTGTTATACATAAAATATAGTTAAAATCGTGAAAATTACAAAAAAATATGTATGTGCAGTTCTAATGTATTAATAAAACGTATGGAAAGTTACACAAACATTTGCTCTATAGAAAAGCATTATATCTTTCAAAAATAACTTAAAAAAGTGCACTTCTCATGTTATCATTACATACAAAATGGTGAGAAAATGCAATACATGCTTCTAACATTAACTAAAACTTCTTTATGTTGTGGAATATTCTGAAGCATTGATGAATGCACATTGGGGTGTCACATTGAGTGCATATCCAAGATGTGTCTTTTCACATTTTCTCCCCCTTTGTAGTGTGACTGCATACAACACACTTCCGCTGTGGTTTCTTTTTAGCCGTGGTAGATGGCACTGGAGCTGGAGAATGTCTAGCAGTAAGACGTAGTGCGGAGGGTGTAACATCTTTTGATCTCCTGCCTCCTTTCGAAGGAGAGTGAATGGGGCAGAATTCTTCTATCAACTGCTTGATAAGATTCTGTCTGAATTCCAACAGCATAGACTTCTTGCCTGTTTTGAGGTTGTACATAGTGTGGGAATTCAGCACAACCGTATCTAACACATGGAAAAACAGCTTTTTGTACTATTTCAAAGATTTCCTGGTACTATCTATAAAACTCATTACCATGTCAGTCTTGTCTACCGCACCCACATGCTGGTTGTATTCCAATAATGTTCTTGGTTTTTCATGTCAGCTCTAGATTTTAAGTTTTAAATCCTGCATTTCATGTTTGTGCATGGTAGACAGCATGCAGACGTGACACTTTTCTGCCAACATATGTGCGGTGTGGTGCGATTCATACTCGCACTTTGTCAGTTTTGTCATAAACTTTGCAATATGTTTCCTGTTGCTTGAACAGTACCACATGCTCCAGGGTTTTTTTTTCCAGGAGGTACTGGAAAAGTAAGGGGCTGGTGTACCAGTTGTCAATAAACAATGTGTGTCCCTTTCCAAGATTCTGATCCAACAATATGGTCACAATCGAACCAGATATTCCAAGCATACTTTGTACTTTCATATTTGTGTCAGCACCTGTATAAATTACAAATTCTAATATGTACCTCCGGTTTTGCAGTCGCAGAGCACAAATAATTTGATACCAAATCTGTGACGTATAGAAGGAATGTATTGCTTGAAAACAATACGCCCCTTCCAAACCATGATGCTTTCATCAATACATAGAGCCTGATAAGGTTTGAAGAATGTTTTGAATTTTTTTTCATTGTTTTAATGACAGAGCTGATTTTGTTTAGCCCATCACCGGCTGGTTTGCTTTTACTGTCTGAAAAATGCAAAAGCCTTTAGCGAGAAATTGATCTTGCGTAAAAGGTTTTACAAATATTGGAGTTGATAAGATAGTGTTTGTAGACCAGTAGTCCTTCACACAGTTTTTAGAAACATGTGGCATAAGCAATACAACAGCTAAAAATGTGTACATTTTGCTAACTGTAGGTTTCACCATTTATGTAGTTTAGATTTTTCCTTGTCATTGAACTGACGGAGTACATAAGAATGATATTTATGTGTTTCTTGAACAATGTGTTCAACAAAATCTGCATCAAAATTTTTTTTGAACACTTGTGATTCTGTAGCATGATCTACTAATTCAAAGTCGTCTGTAATTCCTGAACTAGACGAATCACGTTTTTGCTTGACAGGTTGAAATACTGTGTCATTTCTCCACTGAAATGCGTCTTTAATATTTACAGGAATTATTTTGATTAAAACTAATCTGCATTAATCTTCAAACACATTCTTTGATTCACTGTTTACAACGGACTGTACGTTGCAGTTATCACTCATGTCGCTGTCCTCTGCAGATTCCCAATTTGCTATTATCGCTTCGAGTTCTTTTTTACTGTAAATAAACCCCTCTTTTGCGCGATGTCATATTCACGTTTCACAAAATCAAGGAAATAAACATTCACACATTTTTCTTATATAGACTGCATACTGATTGTCCCTAACTACAAATTTATGAAATTTTTTTTCACACTAGATAGCTGTATGAAGCGGCAGCCTGGCTGACTATATAGGAACTGTGTTAACAAATTGTTCCGTATTTTTTTTCGTATTGTTACTAATCTTGAAGCTGTAGCTATCATTATACAGTTAAAAAAAACTGTCATGTGACTACTGTAAGCATGTTTCAACTTATTACACAAAATAAGGTATGCAAAAAAATTGTTTAACATTATCAGTTTGTTTAGATGGTGAAAAAAAATATGCTTACATAACGAAGTATTTTATAAACATAACAAAATGTAGTGACACACGTAATATAAGTTTTTATATTCAGGTTGTTTGAAGTTTCGTTGCAGGAAACATTTTATGGCAAGGACAGCTGCCCAACATGGTGAGCTTGTGAGTTTAGTTGATAGAAAGTATTGTAATAATGAGACTGTATTTACTTCAATATACATCCGAGTGGATTGCTGGTGCAGCAGTTAGTTCCTACATCACCTACAAAATAGCAGCAGGCGTCCATTATTGCCTTCAGAGTTGTGGGCGTACATTTACGACCATATTAAAAAGCATACGCCCATACTCCAAGTGGATCACTTCAGTATGGACGAAAATATATGACCATACTACTCAAAGGGTTAAACATTTCTATCCTTGCTGTGCAATGCTTTATTTAATCTTTTCGGTTGTGTGCCGCACTCCATTGTCACAACCCTGCTTTGAATAAACAGTAACTAATAAATTTGGAAAGGCACGAAGCATAGCAAGAAAGGGAGGTAGGCAGCCTCCTCTAGCTCCCCTCATTTGCCCTTTCCCCCCCTGGAAATGGCTTACCACACCCTTGTACAATGAGCTATCTAGACGTTTGGAATGGACAGTACAGTGTACAACTAGTACATTTCAAAAGGGGACAGGATGGTATGTGGGGTCTGCAAGGAACAAAGACAAACATAGTTGTTTCTGATATTGTTTTGTACTTACATCCTCTAGGCCTACAGTATGGTATAGTGTGATTAATCAATGCTTTCCATAGTTGTGCCAGACATTTGCATGCATTGCAGCTACATAATATTATCTTGATGTATACATGCTATGTATGTTTGTTTTCATCCATTTTGCACCACAGGCATATGACAACTCGTACAGCAAATGTGCTAGAGGCCAGACAAATTTACTCTGCCTTATTTTAGGACAATATTACATTCTGTTCAATGTTCACGTTCATGGTATGAATATTTACTATCATCCTTATTGCATGCAAAGACTGGTGGACAACCTGAGTGCCTGCTTTGATTTATGTAAATAAGTTTTTATGTGTATGATACCTTATCAAATGATTGTATACAGGATGTATGAGAATACTGTAAGGGTGCTGTTTACCTGAGAGCCATCACATATACTAAAATAGAGACTTACATGTTAAATTTGATGGTGCTCAGTCAATTCAACTGGTATTGTCTTAGAATTAATGTTAAATTCTGCTTTGAGAAGAGTAAAGTATTGCAACAGGAATAAAAATACAAGAAAACATTTAAGGCATACTGTTTTGGAGTTTTTTTGATGGTGAAAATACTTATTTCCTCATTTTCAGAGCATTAAAAAAAACTCTTAGTTATCCTGTAGCAGTGTGGGCAATGCTGAATTGAACAAAGAAGTCAATATTGCATATATGTAGGTTTGACGGGTTCTGAGCCACGCGTATCCTTGCTTGTGCAGCGGCTTTGAGTTACGCTGTGTGTCCCCAATGAAATGGTGATTTGTAACTGCCATGTTGTCTTTATTTCTTACCACATGTTCCTACATCTTGACTCCATATGGTATCACCATTATGTCTTACTAGTCCCACACTCTGAATTTTTACGTAGTCCTTTTACTGTGATGGAATAACTTTTGTAAGATAGAAAATAGTGGCCATGACTTATGATTTATGTTGCTGGATTTGTAGTTTTTTGGTTAAAACCTACCACTGTATAGTTTGTTGTTAACAGTGTTTATTTGTGTTAAAGCAATTACTTTATCTGTTTTAGTTATTGGTGTTGAATTATTTTACAATTATCTGTATTTTATTGGCGTTGTTGTTAAACAATCTAAAAAATAAAGTTACGGTTGCAAGAAGAGTAAGTTTCAGTGAATTTCTTTGATCACAAATAGTTGTGTGCATTGTAGAAGAATGACTATCACTGCCATTTCCTAGTATTTCATTTAAACTCCGGCAGTTATTTTGAATATTAAAGTAATTATTGTGTTAAATATTTGTTCACAGTGACCAACGGTACGATCGTATTCAGTCAGAATGTGTTCGCTGCATCAAAGCTATAATGAACAACACAGTGGGTCTGAAACAGATGTTCAACCAGAAAGAAGCTTTGACGATTGTGGCACGTGCCATGGATCCAGCTAAACCAACTGTGATGCTAGAAGTTGTAAAGCTTCTTGCAGCAGTATGCCTCATTCCTCCATCAGGCCATGAGAAGGCTTTGGAAGCTATTACAATGAGTGGAGAATTTAAAGGGGTTGAGCGTTTTCAGCCTATTGTTCAAGGTTTGCTCATCAAGAGCCATTCATCTCTTACGGTAAGCTTACTAATTTTAATCTCAAGTTTAAATTTTCAGTATCCATTTGAGTAGTGACTGATGTCCTCATTTTACTTATTAATTCATTATTTTATATACATACAGTCAGCCTACTTTATTTGTGGTAATTGGTTCCAGGCATTCTGCATATGTACAAAAATTGCTTCTATTCAGGACAAAAAAATTTTAGTTGCCCTATGTTATTTTGTACCTTATTTTTTGCATTGAAACTGTTTCCCATAAAAATAATGTTAAATCTTTATGTGTACGTATAAACATGTGCGGGAAAAATATGTATAAATGTTGACAAACTTAAGAGCAAGTAACATGTGCACTGTGCACAGTGCATCCATGCATCTTACACAACAGCTATTTCTGGGTGGTGACGTGGCAACACAGCGTGCTGTCTCACTCTTTGTCTGTCAAGGACGAGCGACTATGCATTACTTATCACTCAAGAATCAGTAAGCACCAGATGTTCACTGTGTAGCTATACAGATAGACAACACTTGGTGCACTTTATGTTGTTAACTTTATCTTTGAATAACTTCAGTGGAGGTACATCAAAGAAATAACTTTGCAGTTGATGTAAAATGCATTGATAACTTTTTTTTATTTGTTCGTGAATGCTTTGCAGTTCATGTTTGTGCATGAAAATTACATAAAGGAAATGTTTAGATAAAATGAAAGTAAAATAGTTATTCTGGAGTTAAAAATGTAAACATATATTTTTTAATGTATCACCATGGTGTTTATTACATAAATATGGCTGTAAATGAACTTCCTATCTACATTTGCTGATGAAGTAAAATTTTGTGCCACTGTAAACATAAACTGTGTGGACCAAGTTAGTCACTTGATATACAGAAAGAGTCTGACTCGGACAGTACACATTTACAGCTCAGCAGAGGTCTTCTGACAGGAAATTATGCGAACAAAGTTGGCTACATGTTACAAGCTTTAGGTGAACTCTGATAAGAAGCAGTGTCGAGTGCAGAAGATTTTGAGGGTTGATTCATTATTGAAGGTGTGGAAACGACAGACATCATTTTCAGGAACATGGCAGTGAGAAGCTTCTTTCTCTCCTGATTTAATTCTTGAACCTTATCTTCAATGGGCTTTAAAGAGCTATAATACCACAAGAGAAATGAAGGGTATCGTCATTCAATGTACCATATTCTAGTATCATATAATTTCTGAACTTTGGAGAATACCTCAGAGAACTTTACTCGAGTCCAAATAGGTAAATCCTGTGGATTTTCGGCATCATGTTATGTTTCATTGTCTTATGTTTCGTCGTCTTCTGTTGATTTCAAAAATTCTTCAAGATCTTCATTAGTCAATGTCTTTGTGGTATCAATAAGTTCTTCTAATTTATCCTTTCACATATCAGATAAACCTTCACCTCCGAGTTCCTTCGCCACTTCAACAATATTTTTCACTTCTGTGCCAACAGTGGGAAATTTCATTGAAGTCCTTCACTCCTTCACTACTTCACGCCACATGGTTTCCAGGAAGAACTAAATATTGTGGGTTTCACAGAATCTACAGTATCCCTTATGAAAATGATTGCATCAGATATGTAGGAATCCTTCCATATCTTGTCGCATCTCGTACCTCCACTTTGGGCCGAAGATGTCACATGGCCGGACTCATACGCCAAATGTCGTACTAGCCAAGTATACGATAAACACAAGATGAATCCTTGGAAAATGGATGACTCCTTAGCCCACAACAGTAGACAAATTCCTCTTCATCTAGTACTTCGTAGCCGTACTCACCTTTTACCATTTTTCTTGTGATTAATTTAGATTGTAAAATTCCAATTTTTAGATACAGTTAATTTAGAAGTTATAAACAGGACCATCTTAATCAAAAACTATGCATTACTATGAAACAAATTAAAATGGTTTGGCTCATATTCTTGATTTATTGTAGAAAGTTACAAAGTTTCACAAATCCTGCACATCTATTGCTTGAGGCACTCAGGAACTTTCAATTTAAAGTACAGACTGAAATAAACATCTTGAAGAAACTGAAGAACATAAATTTAGCATTGATGAAGTCCACACAAAGATCATAAAGTTCTCACATCTTAATACGCCCTAATGGCCACATATATAGGCGGAAGAACAATTTAGTAGAGTTCAAACAAATCCAAAATAGGCTTCAGAGTAAAAAAAAGGACTCCGGGCATTACCTGTGCTTGTTAAATTGCCACTCCCATTCACTTTGATATATTTCTGGGCTACTGCCTTACAATTATTTCTTGATATTTTGCCTTCTAATAGATTACACGAACATCCCAAGGACTGGGGAACAACTCTAACGAAAACAAGCGTATCACTGCTAGCGTCCACCTCACCTGACGTTCACTACCATGCTCCCATTGGCTACTCAATACATCCACCACCCTCTAGAGACTAAATGCAACCTATGCCTCTTCACTATTGGGCGCCCTGCAAACCTAGTTGCGCAATACGTGTAAACAAGGACCTCGGATTGTTGCTACCAGGAAAACCGGCCATAACTGGTTACAGCTAAACCACTGTCCATACTGTATAAGAATTCCATTATTTGACAGATCATAAAAAAGTAGGGCAATGTAAACAAAACATTATGTATCCTTCCACCACTATGTGCTTTCCAGCTGACAATCAAAACATGTCAACAGTTAAGGTATAATGATTGCAATAACATTTAAAGTGTGTTGTGATTTTCTTGAGATTATTTTTTAGATCTGAGACAAATAATTTATTTTCAATTCTTGAAGCACATTAATCTTATTAGGGTTAGGTGGGCAATGTTAATGGAATTATGCCAAATTACAGCAATGGATAGCCTATTTTACAGATATTAAGTTAATATAATTATTGAAATATTAACTATTTCTTGTATATTTTCCTAAATTTGATCAAAATTGTAACATTTAATGGCGTTACCAGAAATAGACAAACATGTATGGACAAATTAGGTTTTCTACCTGACATCTAAAAAGATTAAATAATAGTAGCTTATTTGGTTACTGCAAACTGAAGTTGCAAGAGCTTATTACAGTGCAAGCAAACATATTTAAACTTTAATAATAATTAAAATAGGCTAATTCATACAAGAATTATTACAATTATTTTTCGCGTTGCCTTTAATTTGGTTCTGTACTATCAGATCATAAAGCCGTATAGGCCTAGTTTAAGTTTCCAGTTGTAGACTATTAAACAAACTTACCTTTTGTGGTAGGCCTACCAATGAAATATCAGTGTTTGCCTATTATAGTCATGTGACTATTGTAGGCTATATAGCAAAAATTTGTGCTCTCACAACTTAAATGGAAATAACATATCAATTAAGAGCATAAGTAATAAACAAAAATGGGTAGGCCTAATTGCCCAGATCAGGTTTAAACATTTTGTTGATTAATTAACACATGTCATCAAACCAGTACACTTTAATGACCGGGAAATATATAGACGTACGTCTTCTGGCCGTTTCTTTTGGTAATATCTAGGCCTAAATTTTTGCAGCTGACGGTAAGCACTTAGCACAAAATCTCACGTGGACTTTAACAAAAAAATACGGACATTTTCTTACAAAAAGAATTTATTGAGCCGGCGCCTTGAAAAAGCATGTTCACATAGAAGAATACAAAAAGAACCGTAGGTGTTTACCCACAAATTCTGTTAAAATAAAAGTTAGGTAATATTTTTAAAATTTTATGTAGCACTTTTGTCTAGACGGATTACGTACTTCTTATTTAGTGAATGTTTTTGTAGACATGCCAGCTGAAGTTCCTGTCTTCCGAATCACGTCTTAATATTCTGTTGTCGTTAGCGATTACAAGCCGCGTATTTTAATCCCTGAATTGCAATATACTACAATGACAATTACATACATGCACAAAATATGAAAATAACACCGTACAAGAATCTCAAACGAACACGAACACACGAGAAGCTCAAACACTCGCAACGCAAATGGCCGCTCTTTGTTTTGGTTGCCGGACGTCATAATATCCCATTGGCGATTACAGGCTGGGTTTTATAATCCACACATTACAATATATTACACATATGTACAGAATAATAAAGTTAACACATTATAAGAATCTCAAACACACACGAACGCGGTAACGTTTCACACTCGCAAATGGCCGTGCTTTGTTTTGTTTTGGTTACAGATCGACTGATAATGGTGCGGTTGTTTGTAAATTAGCTGTAAAATTGCGCGATTTGAATATAATAAAATCGTTAACTGACTAATGCGGGATACGAAGCCGTGTTATTATATTACATTTCCTCCAAAATGCGTAATTATTTTTCACGCATAATACACACTACTTTCAGCGTCGGCGATGGAAGGTAACCAATTTATTGATCAGGGCTGCCACTACTACTTCATCAGGTCATACGGTCACGTCCTGTTGTTTTAAATGGTTGCCACGTGTCTGGCACGTGTTAAAAATATTGGTAGCATCGGCTATCAAAATACGGAATTCTTACATGGGATGGACAATATTGCACACACCTGCCCATAAAAAAAGTTTGCTTTTTTCTGTATTACTCGACCACGTCAAGTGTGCACGCGGGAAATATGCAAACTAACGTGACGGTCTCCCCTCCTCCGACCCTCTCCCTTCAAAATGAAGGGAGGAGGAGAAGGAAGTGCTCTGCAGTGAGGGCTAGTAGAAGTGACGACCAAAGATACTGCTACAGTAGTTCACGTGTACGTACGTTCGCGAGTGATTTAAGAAGGGTATGGGAGCTGTAAAACAACTGTAGGAGGTTTGTTAAGTGTTTAATTAATAATGGCATCAACTAGTAGGTCAAGTAATAAGACGTTACACAGTCGGTGCAGAAAAGTAATTAGGAATATCATTAGTTTTTGTGATAAAGAGAAAGCTACCGGACAACTCATTCATCCTATAAGTCAGGCTAATAAACGTGCGACAGCTACAACAGGAAAATCTGAACGAACTATTTGCGAAATCAGAAAAGAAGGAAACCAAGCAGATGTCAGTGGCCAAAAAGTGACCACACCTGGGAAAAAAAGGCCAAATATTTATTAAAAAATTTTGATTGATGATTTCGATTGTGGTGTTATTCGGCGCACTGTCCAAAAGTTTTACACAGTTAAAAGAAAAGTACCGGCACTCAAGAAACTGCTAACAGCTTTGAAACAGGAAATTATTTTCCTGAATAAAGAAAAAAAGAATTTTTGAGGCGAGTCCTTAAAGAAATGGGATTTCAATTCAAGAAATGCAAAATAAAATAAAGGTGTTGATGGATAGAAACGACATCGTTGCCTGGAGGGGGAGGTATCTATGGCGAATGAGAAAAAATGAGAATTCTCAGGAACACAAAAAACAGTAGTTTATGTTGATGAAACCTAGATCCACCCAACATATACAGTCAGCAAGTGTTGGCAAGATAATTACATACCCTAAGTTTAAATTTGAAACCCGTCATATTTTTTGCAACTTAATTAGATTTGATGTTGTTCCTTTCTTTGTAACAGCCTCTTTGATGTCACACCTTATAAGTATTAAAGGTAACGTAAGTGAGCTTATGTCTCGTTGATACCGAGGATATTAGAGATGGTTTCATAGGAGCAAGGAAAGGATGCGGCCATTGTCTTTCTTTAGGAACCATCCCAGCATTTGCCTGGAGCGATCTCTGGAAACAATGGAAAACCGCGATTAGGATGGCCGAAGCCGGGGATCGAACTCGGGTCCTCCCGAATGCGACTCCAATGCCTTGTTGTTGCACCTCCTTGCTCGGTTGTAGCCTACTGTACACGCACCATTCACCCTCCATCAGCTGTCAAGACCACAGCATTACAGAGCCGCCTCTCGAGACCTTAGCTTTTGGCTCTGTTGCACACAATTGTGACCACCCCTGTATGCTGGCCAGTTTTTCAGCTCCCTACCTTGCGAGGTCATTCCTCTCCCACCCCTGCCTGAAGCGCGTTACTAGCGCTGTTCCCTTCCCCTCTATCACTGCACACTTGTCGTGGTCGAGTAATAGTCCCCAATGCAACACAACACATACCCACATGCATAAAAACCAAAATATTTCATAATATTTGTTTCTTGAGTTAAATAATTGGTACAGATACTGTTGAAATTAACATCAGTATGTATGCATAAAAAAAAACAGAATATTGGAATAAAATAATCATAAACAAATACATTTTTCTCGTATCACCACAAAACCTGCAAAGCCTACTTTGCAATCTGCGTGACATTACAGTTAAGGTCAGCTCTGAGCCACTTTGAATTCTTGTGAATGCAATTCGAGTGTACACAGCTTTCTCTCTCTTGATAGTGCCCTGATCAAGTGGTCACAACAGGGAAGTAGCCACCAGGGTAATGGGGGGGGGGGGAGAACAAAACATGGACATTTTCATCTTTGCACTTTGTTGATTCGAGATGGCTTAGAGCATTCATTGTATGTAATGAGCACCACCTTGAAAAACATTCCTTTTTCTTTCAGATATTTCTTTTAACTTCAGGTATGAAACGTTTTGTAAACCATTCCTAGAAAAATAATTCAGTCATCCAGGCCTTTCTGGTAGGCAGACTTGTGCCTTATTTTGTAATGACCTCGGATTGGTGGCACGGTATATAAGACGTGGCGTAATGACATGTCCCGCTTTATTAGCACACAAAGTAGCTTCATTTGATTCTTTAATGACCAAAATCCCAATGCCGGCCTCGTGTTGATGGCCATGTATTTAGCAGGGTGTCCAGCAATCGGGAAATGCGGGAAAAGTATGAAATGTACGGGATTTTACTTACGGCGGGAAATGTACCAGAATTGTACACAATTTATTAGAATTCTGGGAACTATCCACCAGCGTTTTATCCGCTGTAAGCGTAGAGCATTATCCTGTAATCCCAAGGTCATAACTTATCTAATAAGACGATGGAACGAAAGTTTGTGCATCCACAAACACGTGGAGTTACAGTGACATATTCGGCGCTTTCAAAATCAAAAGTTTGTGAGGGTATGGGTAGGTCAGCCAAACTTCCAGTTTAAATTCTTCAAAACATAACCTGAATTGAATGTCCACATACCAGCCCCTCAAGCAGGGTAAGCAGTGGTTAGCAGGCGAATGTCTCCATTTGCCGCAAATAAAAAATGTATACAGTAGGCCAGTAGAAATTCGAACAAATGTTAGTGTTATCCGGATTAAATTTTGAACACTTTAAAATTCAAATTTTGGTCGAACTACCCTATTCTTGTGAGTTTTCATAAGCACCTCTGAGGCCCTTATGAAAATTGAAGGTAGGGTAGGTCAGCTAAAATTTCAAGTTTTGTGCCACATTTCACATTTCTTTGTGGTCATACCAGAGAGCTGTACCACTAAGCTATGTGTAGTAGTTGATACATGTGCCAAAGGCTCTAATGGTAAGTCACGGAATGCCAACTTACTCCAATTTCACAAGTTGCAAAGAGTTTTATGATGTGTTTTTGATTTTTCATTTGGATGTAGTTGTGTTCCCATTGGACGTAAAACAGATCTACCATGAAATATTTGTTCAGCCTTATATTCAGATCTAAAAACATATTGTATGATGATTTGATGATCCGAATCCAGTTTTAAGACAGATTCTACGGTCTCTCCCTAGCTTTATTTTAGCAAGCCAGCCCCTCTGCACCTACCCTTCGGGTTTATCAGTAGAAACAGGCCATGAGCCGACAAAAGTAGCCATCCGTGCCAGACAAGAGATCATGCTCCATCCAATCACAGTAGAATGTGGCTAACATGAATTAGGGGCCACTAAACTCCTTAGCAGAGCTTTACAATGCGCCATGAGACACTTTTCTAAAGGGAGAGCACTGGCTGGTAAGAAGAACCTAGGGGAACTCATTCCAAGGAATTGTCAGTCCACATGCCCACTCCTGCCCCGACTGAAACCCTTTGCTCAGTCCCCTCTTAGTTTGAGTTGGGGGGGCTCACCTATAACAAGCTGTCCAGGCCTGCTCCTGAACGATTTCATATACAACTTGTCAACCGGTCATTGAGGGGCCCTCTCTGGGTCTGTTCAGCATACGGGCCACCACTACCACTACGAATCCACCCATACCAGTTATGGGAGAACCTCCTTTGGGGCAATGTGATCTCCCATAGTACTATCTAATTTTCATGACACTGGTGGGTTACCTAGGCTGGTTGGGTATGTTCAGACATCCTGGGTGGCCATTCCATTTCTCAGGTTCCTTCATATTGAAACCCAGACTTTTAGGCCTCAAAGGCCTGAGATCTAGGTAGTCTAATCCCCAGCATAACGGTTTTGCCTTAGCGCCATTGTTGGATAAACCATTGAGGCAGATATCCCTGCCCCAGCCCTGAAGAGGTGAGGATGCACGGGAACCGCTCATCACAGACTGCATTAGTTCTGTGACCCAGTGGAGTCATATGGAGGCTGCAAGTTGACTGAGAAGAGGGAGGTTGTCAAGCTGAGGGGCGATGGAAGTATAAACTAGCAGGGGTAACCCATCCCAGTGTAGTACCCACCAATAATCACGAGCCTCGGAGTAACGTCATCGCCCCTGATGGAGTGGCTCGCGGTTATGTCCCTTGAGCAATGCACAGCTCCAACACCTCAAATGGGTAGATATTAATCCACTGTTTAAAGAAGCCCAGGCAGGAACCCTCTACTTTAACCACTATAATGTGAAGACAGTCACTTAAGGAGAATCTTCAACTCTTTACAGTTAGTTTAGGTTTGTTATAATTAGTAGTTCAAAAAACTTCTTTTATGTTCTAGAAAGTTTTAGGATCACTGGAATAAATTTAGTCTTTTTGTTTCCACTTTGGGAAAAAAATTATCAGTTTTTTAGAATAGCCATCACGGGTCAGGTTGTGTCCTGAGTGGATGAAGCTCTAGGTAGCATAACTCTGCTGGCCTGTGAGAATGGGCCTGGATCTGCCTTAATCCCACCAGTTGAAGCCCAGCTGTCGTTGAGGCAAGTCATGATGAGAACGCAAGTGAATACGTAGCATGGCAATGTAATCTGCACAGGCAACACCCGTAATCAAACCTTCTTTTATTCTTACTTGGACTTATAAAATTAAAATCTATATAAATTTCATTTTCACCAGTGGGGTGTGTTTTGGTCCCCGCCTTCCTAATTTTTTTACGTGCGAGAAATCGTGCAAACTGTATCAGAACTTAACGACGCCATCTGTTATTTACAATAATTGGTGATCATCAGGGAAGACTGGTGATATTACTAGTAGGTCCATCAGTTGACTGCATGGAGTAATGGAAGCAGTACTGGCATTGATGTAATAAGAGTAACATCTTAGTTTTCCTGGGTTGAGTTAAAATGTTCAATAGTGTGTGTTTTGTTAAAAAAAATTTGAGCTGTGTTGATGTTCTGAATAATGACAAATGTAGAATTTTCTTTCAGCTGACACCAAGAAGCTGCATCGTCATATTAAAGCCAGCCATAAATTCTCTTTCTTTGGTATTGAAACATAGTCAATAAACTAGTTTAATGTTACTCAATTAATGCAACAGTTATGCTTCTTGTATTGATATTTGTAAAAGTGTGCAATAGGTGTTAGCTAACGATGCCCACTTTTTTGGACTGAACTATATTATAAGCTGTTCAGAATAAACTGAACACTACATGTAACTTTCTATGAGGCATTACTATGTTAAATACAAAAACTTTGATGTAACTAAAAAGTAGTTTAAACATTTAATAACTCTCAAAAATATGCTGTTATACCCCAATAAATAGTTTTGTTATTATTAGAAGCGTTGGGCAGTGCTCACTTTAAAGTGAATCACCTATAATAACTAATGTGTACTGCGTACATTACGTTGGTAGTGTAGTGTGTAGTGCGGCCAGTCCCACAATGCTGTAGTACTAGCTAGCGAGTGGGGAGACCTATGCCACACTTTCCTTTTATTTCCAATTTTTGATGCAAGTTTATTTACAGAAAATCTCAGGGTCAGTTGCATTTGGATACATGATAATCCCTTCTCGGGGTCCAATTAAAAGGCTACAGGCTGCGGAATGCCACAAACACATATAAAAAAACATGAAAGACATCAGAAATATTTGTGGTCAATTTCCCTTTTAATTAGTTCCCTTCACAATACATAACTTAAATCTTCTTCAAAAACACTAATCGAAACGTAGTTGCACACCTCGGAACGTGGCGGAAGTGTTTTATTAGAGACCATCTTTACTAAATATTAGGTAGCTAACCTCAATTGTGAGCAAAGTCTCTTAAAGGCATATCCAGTTTATGCTGTCCAGAAGACACAAACCAAATGTTAATCTCTGAACTGACAATATGGTCAAACATCTCCCCTGGCAAAATCTCCTACATTTTTGTTTTTTCAAAAACAGTCCATTGTTCTTTCTTCTTTTACCTCCCTTCACTGCATTCCCGCCATCTTGTCTCCCCTCTTCCGACCCCCCGCTAGGCCAATTGCTACTCCTCCAGCAGCGTTCCTGGTGGCCATTCTACAAGTTAGATTTTACAGTCAGTTTTAACAATAAGTATTTTCAAACCTCAAAGGGAATATAAACATTTTCACACCTGTTCACATAGTTAAACTTACATGATTATTCTTAATTGTTACTTGTTAATCAAAACAAAACTTATGTGTGAAAAATAATTTGGTACCACTGTACGCCATTGCTCCCTACTAGTCAATGAATTTGAACCTACTGCCGCCCATATAACACAAAAATAAAAAAATTAGTGCTGCCAAACCACCATGGCCGTAACTGGTAAGCTAAAATTAGACACTTCTGATCCTAACTGCTCTTAAACAATGGTATCTTGGATCTCAACCACTACCATCCTTGTATCACCAGTATCTAAAATTGATGTACCACTAGGATTTTTCTCAGTCAAACACAACACCAACGTTCAAAACTAAACCATCCTTAATAATATACAAGCAATTAACAAACACGGAAAAAATAATAATATTCAAATACCAGGCAGATTTTACAGGGCTGGCTGCAGGGACATTTCTACAGTAGGTTTGCAACACATTACTGCCAGAATAGTATAGTATACTACATTTTGGTGTTTGAATATAGTCTGATAAAAAACTTTTATTTAGTTTTCAATTTGTAAAATTAGTTAATATGTAACATTTATTAGCATTATTATTGAAGGGACAATAATGAGCATGTACAATTGCAGAGCACTAGACAAAATTAATAGGTGTTTTGGGACAGAAAAATTTAGAATCTATATTGGGCATCAAAAAATTGTTTATATGATTTTGAAATAGGGGTTAGTTATTAGGTGAAAAATAATAATCACACCAATAGCTGCAATGACTGATGTTATTCACTTATTCACTCTTATTGCAAGAATTTGGTTTGTTTGCTCTAAACTAGAATGATTACAAACTAACATTTTTGTGGCATATCAACTGAATAGGTATCATTATTTAATTTGATTTTCTTTTTCTTTTCAGGTAGCTTGTCTTCAGCTGATAAATGCAATTATTTCCTCTGTAGAAGATTTTGAGTTCAGGCTGCATCTACGAAATGAAATGATGAGAGCTGGACTAATTGACATACTTGAGGTTTGTGATAATCCAATTACTAGTGTTAGTTTTATTCCCTATTAAACTTATGTCCTGAAAACATTTTCAAAATTATTAAAGATTTGATTCCACATGCTTTAGCCTAAAATCTACCGTGTGTGATCCGCTTACAGTGAGAGTTTACACTGTCCACCAATGCAATGCAGTGTGTAGAGAGGAAAGGAGAGAGTGTGTTACAGGTCTGCAGGCCAAAATGCAGTGTGCGGTGTGTTAATTAATCCCCAAAGAAGCTGCCGCCATTGGGTAGACTATTTTAACTTAGTTTAATTTAAAGTTCAGTAAACTTTTTTTTTTAATTTTCTCGGGCCAACTTGTGCACCACATCATGATCAAGTGAATATGTCATTATATTTTAAAAGGGTTTTTGTCTCATCTGCTTGAGACGTATACTGTAGCAAAAGTAATCTAGCTTTTATTTACATCAGTTTTCAAGCGGTATAAACACTTGTTTCCGATTGCTCAGAAGTATTAACTTGTCTTGTTTGTATTCACTTGGTCTCATAGTCACTGCAGTTATACCTGCTTCTATGGAGACTAGGGGATTTTTGCAAATTACTAGAAAGAAAATTAAAAAGGCCACATAGAGAGACCTGAAATTGCGCAGTGTTGTTTGTCATTTATTAAAAAGTTGGCCAATAAATTGTAAAGATCCATTTAAAACTTATTTTTCCACAAAATAAATGAATTAAATTTTTAATGGACATCTTTTGGTCAGTGTTCAAAAGCTAGGTCGTAAGTGCTGGGGAGAATCACATAACTGTATTGGAGTATAGGTGGAGTAAAAGGGTGTTAAAACTGTAGTACCCCAAGAAACCATCTGGTTAACTGCAAAATCCATCATGTTTTCCTTGTGTAAAAATCAAGTGAACAGTGATCAATGTGGCGGGAGACATGTTTCTGACCATACACCACTGCAATCCCTTGTAAATTAGGGACAAAAGTGTTTAATGTAGTGTTGTGGTGGTTCCATTTGTCTTGTGACGAGAAGTTGCGCAAGAAGTGTATTTAAAACATTATTATGGAATTTGCTAAGGCAAGGCTTTGGCTCTGTTTTTTGTGTAGTGGCCCAGTGTTTATTCAGACCTTGAAAATGTGGTTGCAAGGAGTGAGGCATATTTACAAAGCAAGCCAGTGCGCCTGTTAAAGTGATATTGGTGTATGTGACCTTGTCAGGTAGTACATATTGATGTTATTGGTATTTTGTCCGAAAGTGCTTAATATTTTTGTAGAAAGTGGTTTTTAAGTGCTCTTAAGGTTGTAATTTGCCTCACATTAGCTCTGATACTCTTTGGTCAGTTGAAGGATCTTGTTCGTCATTTATTGTATTACTAAACATCTTATTTTTAAAAAATTGCACACAGTATTCTTTAGAAAAGTTGTGGAAAATTTTATAAAAAATAGTGTTACTAAGCATACTTCGTCCAGCGATATGTACAGTGGAATATCTGAAGACCCGTAGTCCCAAAACTATCTCGCTGAATAAACTGGCAAAAAAACAGAATTGCAGAAGCCTGCAGACTTATGAAAGGTACAATCTGCTGATTCTCATAAAAATTATTGGGGAAATAATTAGACCTTTAATCATATTGCAATATATTTGCACTAGCAGATAGAATGTTTATTTGTTTAATTTTTTTTTATATTCTACAAGATTCAGCTTTTTACCAGTTTATAACTTTAAGTGTTTTTATAAGAACTTCGTGTATAGCCCAGGCAACACAGGCCAAAATAGCCAAACAAAAACAAAAATTCCCAAAGTTTTGAAATGTGGAACAGATGTTAGTTGTATCTTCCTCAGTATTATAAAAAAAGTCCTAATGGAATAGAGATGAGCTCGTGCTGTTATCTTTAAAAATAAGACCTTTTTTTTTTTTTTGTTTTCCAAAGTTACTTATGTTGAAAAATGTAGGTCCTAGGGTAGAAAAAATTGTATAAAAATTAAAGATCCATTAAGTTTTCTTCAGGAATATCTCTCTTAATTTTTCTTGAAATTCAATACTTTTCAAGTTATGTGGTAGTAAACATTTCAGTAATCATCTCAGCATGTCTTGTATATTCGTACAACTTCCCAAACTATGATTTATAACCCAAAATTGGTCATAACATTTTAAAAGACAATTCAGTTTAAAACAAAATAAGTCTTAGATACATTTGAAACTTCAGTTCACGCCTCCAGGTCAATAGGGGCACAACTAAAAAAATGTGGTACTTTTGAGTTACGCCTCTATTGTAATGGATCTTTCAGTGGTCTTTCTAATACTTACTTACTTTTCATTTTATTGTCTGAAAGACTCTTAGATAAAGTCAAATAATTACAGTAATAAAAGTACATAAGATGACAGATTGAAATACAAGTTGTTTAACTACATATTCATTCATAAAATTCATTTGTAGAGTATAAATATTTGGCTGCAAGCCACTCGTACAATTTACTTTTATGACATATGCTTAAAATCAAGAGGTAATAAGTTAAATAGTTTCATTCCTAAGTGCTTATAACTGTTACATGTTTTCTTAAAGTTGAGCCCTAGCTGGAATCCTGGACACTCTGCAACCAGCAGTACGTGAAAACACCACATCAGGTTTCTATTTTATACAGTGAGAGGTAGTTGTCCGATTTTAATAATTCAAGTTTAAAAAGAAAGATTAAGCCCTTGTAATAAACCTTGAAAAATATTTTTTGCATACTAAAGCAGTATCATATAAATTTAATTTAAATCTTTTGTAAAGAGTTTAATTGCTTTATTTCAGTAGTAATTTAGTGAATACCAGTTACCTAATTAAAATTTTGCAATTTAATTTTTTTTTTCAAAGATAAAGTTTACCTTTATGTAGGGTTGTTGTATGTATAGTTAGAATTAGGCACTTAAAACATAATGAAATAGTTATTTTCATCAGAAGTGGCATTTTAACAAAAAAAAATATAATTGGCTCTTGCGACTAAAAGTTTTACCCTTGACGTAATGAAAAGTATATCAACCCTAGACAATAAAAATAATTTTAATTTACAGCTGGTTTGTATTGTATTAATTTCTGATGATTTTCTTTCGTTACTGGTAAGTTCCTTTTTGAATGGACCAATGAGAGTTCTGGTGCGCTACGACTGAATGTCTGTGAAGCTCTTTGTTTCCGCCTTGCGGGCCGCTCATTGTGACGTTATCCACCAGGCCATCGCCCTGGCAACCATTCACAGTTGCGTAACCGTACACTGTAATTGCAACACACTGGCTCACAGTGTTCCAGATCCTCCGTGCTTTTTAAACATGGCATGGTCTGCACACAGACATTGAAGAATTCTACCCTCTGCACAATTTTTTTTTTCTCAAAAGATCCTAATAAACCTCTTTTCCCTCATGTACGATGTCTCTCACTTAGTGAAACTAATTTGTTTGAGGAAATAGGGGTGTTAACCGAAATTGCTTATGCTGAAGTATTGTTCATATTGCAAATTATGGCTGAATATTTTAAGGTGTTACAAATTGCAGACATATATATATATATATATATATATATATATATATATATATATATATATATATATATATATATATATATATATATATATATATATATATATATATATATATATATATATATATATACACATACACAAAGAGGGAGAGAGAGAGGGTGAAAACAATTAAATATAACCAGGCAAAGGAATTTATCAGTTTGTAATTGAGGTACATTACTCAATGCAGCAGTTTGTTATGTAAATGTAAACATACTGGTATGGGTCAGTTGGTCTTCAGCATTCAGCTTGAGGCCAGTTGACCTTCAAAACATATGACTAGCTTCTGCTTGCTGTTGTGCGCTTGGACTTATCACAAGATGCTTCAATTCATTTCCAAATGCCCTTGTCCAAATAAAAAAAAAAACCTCTAGAAAACTGCAGTTTTTTAAAAGTTTTGAATGTCTTTGATAACAAATGATAAACACAATGTTCCCCGTATAAAATACCTACTGTAATATACTAGTACACAAATTGTAATTTTATGACATCTTATTCACGCTAAATTGTGTGATAAAAATTCATGTAAATTTGTTTCAAATTCATTTCGATAGCAGCTTCACTTCTGTTCTGGCATCTAAAATTAAAAACATTTGTGTGATTTACATTTGTTTGCACAGGTCATTCAATTAAACATACAGCATGACCAATATAAAAATTCCATTTATGAGTGTCTGCTCTACTTATTACGTCTAGTTTGGTTTTGAGATTTTTTTCCCTTTTTTCATTGTTATCACTTTTACACATCATAGATGAATGGCAATTCGCTTCGAACAGAGTGCTGGAAAGTGACTTGTTTTATTTTCATTCCAGACATAATGACATCACACCAGGATGATGCATGCTGCATCAGCTCAGGGGTGTACATACTTGCTCACATTCTTACAAACTGCACGGCATTCACATGACTATTTTAAGTAAATTGAAATTTAACGTAGTATTATTTGAAACTGAGACAGCAAAATCGTCACTAATTTAATTCACGCTAAATGAGGGATTGATGTACATAAGTGATCACTTTCTTCAGCATCTATAGAAATTCGCAGCACAAACTAATCACAGACTAACCACAGCATAGAATCTTAGAAAAGTGTACTTACTGTGACTAGTTCACAGTACACAATCTCTCTTTTTTTCTCTCAGCAAAGTCACTTTTAATTTACCGGTACAGGCTTTTAGTAAGCAATGTTCTACCTCAGAACCAACAAATAAATTAAGACTTACCTCTATTTTACTTCTCTGTACAGTCAACTTAACTTTGCAAGAATATTGTGAATGACTGTACACAAAACATTCTACCACTCGTGGTGGTGATTGCTTTTCCACTGTAATTACTGGTGGTTTCCAATTAGGCTATACTACGTAAGATCATGTTTTCAATAACAATATATCTGTTACTGGTCCGTGCTCTGCTTTACAGCGTTCAGCTGCTTTATAGCAATTTTCAAAATTGTAACTGTACTCATGTCGAAAGGCATTATGTATATTATGTACACAGTCTATAAAACATGAGTTATTTACTTTTTATAAATAACACTTGAAATGTGTATCTTGATACATTCTAAATAAAGTTTGTGATCTGCTACCGTTATCCTTACTATAGTTGGTCACACTGAAGTGTGATACAGAACATGCTATGTTATGGGTTACGCTCCAGTTACCTTATCCCTTGATCTAAACAAGTACAAAACATGTTTTTGAAATACAGTGTGCACCAAAACAAACCAAAAATGCCAAATATTTATTGTATCTAAATATTGTTTTTTTTTAGCATTAATGGCTCGTGTTACTTCATTAACATTTTTCATATAATATAGTACAAATTACTATTTACAAATGATGTGATATAGTACCACTACTGAAGGTGCTTACTGACCTTTGAAAACAACACATTCAACCTTGGCCTATTTTTATCTCCTCAGTTCATAAGGAGTGTAGAGCCCTTATATTTGTTCCTGTTGCATCAACCCACTGTGTTGGAACACCCCAGTATCTGTGTATGTTTACCCACACACTCACTATGTTGGTATGGATACTGGTTTCTGTATACATCGTCTGTGCATCTAGGCTGTGCATCCACAGGCTCTAGCCCACTTACTCAGCATGCATAGAAATGAACACATTTCTTTGTGCAATGTCTATTCAGTTCCCAAACGTGCAAGTAAACTGCTGACTCACCTTCTCATTGGTGGCCGGTAGATCTCCGGGTCATTGAACGTTCCTGTAATGACCTCCTTGAGGATGCTCCTGAAGCTGCCCCACTGTTGTTGATGCCTCAGTTCCTCCAATGTTTCGGTCCCTACGTGTGGTCCTTCCTCTTCTCTCATGCTCGCCACTATTTACATTGCCGGGGCGGGTCCTGCCAGGTGACCTAAGGCATTCATTATGGACTTTGAGTCTCTGGCGACATTTTCTAACGTGCTTCCGAAAGGAATTGTAGAGCAACAGCCGTTGTGATGTCTTATGTGACGTTCTGTGTGTTGCTGGCCTCTTCTGGCTGTTCTGTCTTGGGTATTGATCCAGGGACAGTGAAATTTTCATTCTCCGAGACGTCATCCGACTTGATTTTAGATCCAGGACCTTGTTCCCCTGGTGGACTGCCAACATCTTCCAGCTGTCTTTGGTCATCAGGAGTGGACAACAGACCTCCCTCATCCCTCTGACTGTCTGCCCTGGGTTCTTCCGTCTTTTGATATCACCATAGTTGGGAGCTCAGCACCTCAAACCCTTGAAATCCTTCGTGGAGGTGGTTACCTCTGGATCTCGTGATGTTCCACTCACTTGAATAACTCTGGGTACTGCGACCAAAAGTCACGTCCCTGTTGCTTGCCTGAGGTCATAGTTGGAGATTACAGGGATATTGGTTGTCTATGTCTGATTCTACATCCTACTTACTGTTCTTTTACTACGCTGTTCCCTCTTGGTTTTTTAATCCTTTGTTGTTTAGCTGGGACGTCACACCAATATCAGGCTCCCTTTATGATGGGGACTCTAATCAATTCACTGGCATGCTGGTTTGTAATTTGTCCTTGGGGGTTGCTTACCCATTTTACCCCTGATAGCCTATGATTTTAAATGATCCTTCCCATGGTAATATTCGGTGGCCTCACTGAGGGAGTATGTCTGTACATAGACTCATTCTCTTAGTTTAAGTTCTGGGTTTCTGCTTTTACCTTTATTAGGGTACGTAACCTCTTGATATGCCTTTTGTTGTACCTGTGTGTGCTAGAGGTGCTCTTTTGATAGGATCTGTGGTTTTTCTGGGTCTTCTGCTAAATTCCCATTCCTGTGAATGGCATATTTCCTGTCTAGTCACTAACTCCCCAGGGGACATACCGGGGGCTGCGTTACACCAATTCCTCAATGAAAGTAGTGTACTAGGTAGACATTTGTCTCAGTCCATATGAGAGTCCTCCAGGCATGCTCATATGCCCTTTTTTATCACCTGGTTACATCACTCAGTAGCCTGAGGGTGATAACTAAGAATCTTACACTGCTGTACTTCCCAATGCCAGCGAGCATTTATTAACTTCCTCCTCATAAATTGGAAGCCATTATCCGTAAGTATGGGCTGTAGGAAGCTCTATAGGGGTAAAAATTTCATTTTTCATATAGTCTATCACTGTTCGGGTTTCCAAGTTTCGAACTGCTATGGCCTCTACTGACCTAGACATTTGATTGGTTACCACAATAATATATTGGGTCTCATGTGCAGATCTTGGATATGGTCTAATCAAATAAAGTGCAGTATCTAACCGTAGTTTCTTTAGCCGCCTAGCCTTTGGTTCTTGGTAATGTGCCTGATGTGTTTTATTTGGAATGCAGTTCATAGTCTAACACATTCTATATATTTCCCAAGTAGCCTCTGTCGATTAGTATTTCTGTTTTATTTCCCTCATGGTCTCTTGTACTCCTGGGTGCCTCATTAATTTGTCATCATTGAAGTGATGCAATAGCTGTACTCGGAGCTCTGGAGGTACCCACAACTTCCAGGTGGCTTTTGGACTGTTTTTGTCCTATATTGTACCATTTTCATCAATTCTGTAAAGTTTGGGGTACTTCTTAATTAATACCAGAAATTCTAGGCTACTGTTTTTGGCTCTCTGAAAGATTTCCCAACTTCATTGTTTGGTGTTCCGTCTTCCCTACCTTTAATTCCTATTTATTATATTTGTTCGGGCTGGGCTTTCTCAGCATCCCTAGGTATGGATGGTGACGGAAGCAACCCATTCCCATTCTTCTGCCTTGTCCCCCATCTTTTATTTGAGGCCTCCAGGACAAAGTTTCCTATAATTGGTTTTCTGTTCCTTATAATGTTGTAATTGGAAGGAAAACTCTTGGAGTAGCAAAGCAATTTGGCCCATTGGCCTTTCATACTATTTACCATGTTAACACTTGGTTGTCTCTTTTCATCTTCCAGATAGTGTGTACTTACGAATGGCCTACACTATTGCCAGGCACTTCTGCTCATTGACATGATATTGTTTTTCCATATCATTTAGTGCTGCACTGGCGTAACTTATTATATCTCGCTTTCCATAGGCGCCTAGTTGGTAGAGCACCACTCTCATTTGTACCACACTTGCTTCAGTCTGAAGATACAGTGTCCTTTGGGGGTTTGGTTGGCTTAAAGTGCATATTTGCCCAAACATATGCTGAAATAACCTGAAGCTTGTTTGCTGTTTTTCTGCCCACCAAAACTTTTGTTCGTTTTTCAGTAAATTAATAATGGGGGCAGCAGCTTCAACCAGGTGTTACACATAGTACATAAGCCAATTGCATGCTACAAGAAATTGACATATAGTCCAGGAAAGATATGAAGAAAACATGGACAAATTGCAAGGAAAGGTTTTTTACATCAAAATTTGCAGAAAAATTCGTAGAATAACATCCAAAATCCACGGAAATCCACCCTCTGGTTTTTATTTTATTTTCGGACTTTTGTCCCAGAAAATGCGGAAAAAAATTAATGAGTAGAAAACGGCGCATCTTACGATAAAACTTGTAGGCCTATAGACTAAAATTAAAGAGCACAAAATTTACTATAACACATCCAAAATTAACGAAAATCCGCTTACAACATCTTCACCTTTTTACGGGATTTGTCCCGGAAAAAATACTTAAAAATTAAATAAATGGAAAACGGCGCACTTTACAACAAAATATTTCAGTTCCAAAAGTAAAATTCCTTAAAGGAATATAATCGTAATATATTCTAATTTCATACTAATTCACACAAAATCATTTTTTCCCCAGAATTTGTTCCGAAAAAGCCATGGTAGAATGAAACCGAAACCGCACATTGTATGCCAAAAACTATGGAACACAAAATAAATAAATAAACTCACACACAAAATGTCTCATATTACATTAAAAATTTACTTCTTTCTGCTTAAGCTAATTGGTTTTTTCACTATACGGGGATTGTCAAAGGGAACAACATTTTTAAACTGCATAAAGCTGAAAACAATGCGTCACACGTCAAAATATGTCGGACCATAACTAAAGAGCAGAAAGTTTTACACAAAAAAATTTAATTAACGAAATCCACTAAAATAATATTATATGTGTGTAGGTATTTGCCATGGCTTTCATTGTTTTTAAGTTCATTGCAGGAAGTACCAGAATGTTTAGGCCTATTTAATATACGACTGATTTCATCCCCATTGCCTTGCACTGTGTGGATTTATGTCCTACTTTGAATTTATTGGTTTGTGGACATATGCCATTGCTCAACAAACCAATAAATTGTAATTGTAAACTGCTATTGCAACAAACATTTAAAAATCTCAACTTATATCTTACTATTATGACCCTTTCATGTGTGATGTAGGAAAACTTAAATAAAATAATGTGGATGTGTGTGAGTAGGGTTTTCCCTGAATATTAGTTTTCAGTTTAATGGCATGTTCTTGACTTATTTTGTCGAACACACGTCTTGTGGTTATTTATTTTGTGTAGAAAAGAAGCAGGGTGCTATCATCAATAAAATGAACTCACAGTCTTTTGTCATGCAGCGAGTAGATAGATTCAAAAATTTTCGCCGAGCACAGCTTTCATTAAAGCAGTAATTAACTTTTACATAAATTAATCTACATCCACAGTAAACTAAAAAACGAAAAATCTTACTCAAAAGTGAAGAGATGTACAGTGTCTTTTACTTGTCTGCACTGGATCAGAATGATTAGCCCAGTGGTTGTCAGGCTCACTGATTCTGTTCTAACACATAATTACTTCTCTTGCACTTCCTTGATCACAGGTAACTCTTCTTTGCAGGTAACTTTCTGTTGGGCTTGATTAATGTGCACTAGTATAACAGTTGTACAAACATTTTAAAGGTCAAATTTGTCAATGGCTTGTTAAAGCAGCTGCTACCTTGTCACTGTTAAGTTGTCATGTATCGTCACTCCAGTGCCTCCCGTATTAGAAATAGAGAACTCGCTTCACTTTTTCTAGCTCAAAAATTTCACTGTCAACTGTTTTAGGGTATTATCTTTATGGCCAATACATTGACTCCTGTCAGTCAGTATCATCAAGCTGTACGTAGGTCCTTTTTGCAACATGCAGGACTAATTCATCTTTGTGCTCACCAGCTAATACTGGCAGGCCTTAACGAACACCCTTAAGGCATGTCCTCTGTTGCTACTATTTTAAGTCATTACATTTTTTGACAGCTTGGTGTGTAATGTGTCCACTTCACTTTCCAATGTTTTTTCACAGATTTCTTGGCTTCTTTGTAGTCACTTATGATGAAACGCAGGGTTTCTTGCAGGATATTTAATACTTTATTTGTGACAACCTTGGTGATTTTATCTGCCATTAATGTCGTGATTTTTTCCGATCCTAGGATTGTCTGAACAGCTTCCTGTGCTAGAATCTGCACCTCCTCAAGGTGTTGGTCTCCCCTCCTTCCAGGGGCCGCAGTCAGCACCGTGGCTAGTGTACTTGTTTCCCACCAAGGTAATCGGGGGTCAATCCCCGGATTTTTACATGTGGGAATTGTGCCAGACGATGCAGATGCCACTGGTCAGCAGGTTTTCTCAAGGCTATCCCGTTTACCCTGCCCCTTCATTCTGGCAGGACTCCATACACTTACGATGTCTCCCATCAGCAGCAGTAAAGACTTAGAACGTTGAGTACTGACCAAAATCTGTTCATTTCACCCCTCCTTCCAGCCAACTGGGATGTGTCACCTGCTTCTGTAGCCTTCTGCTCACGACCTGCATTTTCTTGCTGTGTTAGGCCGTATTGTATATTTTTGAATGTGCTGCGGAAATATTGTCAGACTGCTATAGCAAGTTCATGGATGTAGTTTGTGTGGTACGTTCAACTTATAAAAAATTTTCAATGTATCAACATGCCGGAAACACCTACTCGAGGTAGAATTTACAGAGAGCTCTGTGCATGCGCTTCTACACTTCTACCATGTTATATCAGTAAGAAAACCAATTTTGTCTAATTTGGCACATAGCTCAGTTAGATTTTCCACTGTACATATAATCAAACCACAAATGGACAGGGTGTAAACTTTCAAAATTAAACGCAAAAACTCTTGTTAATTATAACGTGTCGTTACGATTTTCTGACTAAACTCTCTTCATTATGATAATACACCTCATTTAGTTACAGATGAAAGGCCCAGTACCTTAATACTTGTAGGGTAATTTGTCATTTTTTTACACTGCTCACTCCAGTAGTGACCTCTAGGGGGGAGTCTCTTCAGTTTCAATCAACTGCCTTCCAGCCAACAAATAAAAGGGTTAATTTAATGTTGGTTCTGCCATGGGGTACATGTCATATGCTATATAGAAAGAGAAAAGTTTAAGAGGCGTTGCTGTTAGTAAATAGGGTTCAGTAACATTCACTATCTAGCTGACAGTGGGTACACAGTGCACAGACATGTAGACCATGTGTAGTGAGCACACAAAAAGGACAGATGGCAGAAAGGAAGACAAGTGTCAATGCACAACAAACAGTGTGGTTTGTGAGTGTGAAGAGTACAAATGAGAATGTACGTACGGCTGGAGGCATTAATTCATTGGTGACTGCAGACATGATGGTGAGTAGGTAGTCATAGTGTAGGGATGGATAGTTTTAGAAGGTGTGACAATGTCAGTGCCCAAAGTGTAAGGTAAACCTCACATTGTCTTATGAACTGTAGAATTCAGAAAAAAGTGGTTCCTTTGTTTTATTTATATATTTTGTTAATTAGCATTTCATATGTGTTCTTTCTTCAATGACTCTGGTATCACATTTACGTATGGGAATAGTATGGTTTTTTTTAGTTTAATGAATTGCCAACATTTCCGTCCATAGCCTCAAAATAGTGACTGGTGGGGTGTAATGTGCTGCAGTAGATAGGTTTGTCAATTCATTCAGTTTATTTTCATTTCTACCCTGGCCACTTTGGGTGACTTGCAGCTAACCCTATACAATATGTCGAAAGCATCCTTACCAGATGCAGTACTCAGCTGGTTGACACTTGACTTTTTACCTTATGTCAGCTGTCTTATTGCTGACAAACTGACTTTCGACAGTCCAAATTATAATTGCATAGTAGTTGCCCTTTAGAAGGGATATGTATGAGTTTAGAAATGTTGGGAAAAATTACAATCAAAATTTGGTATAGAAATGTTAGGAAAAATTAGAATCAAAATTTGGGAAAGATTATGTGTACTTAGTCATTGCTAGGTCACACTATTCACTAATAGGACAGTAGTAGTGAGATGATTTTGTTGGTTTTATATGTATGATGGTTTTTTTAAGCCTTTGACAGTCATTACCATCATTCACACTGTAAAAATGGGGTTTTCACTGGCCAATTCCATTCTATAACCAATGGTTCTTTTTTTAAATATTTTTGTGAACATAGGTTATACCAAATTTATTTTGTCATTTTAGTAGTGGATGGGTACTGTTGGCATCCTAGCTTTACTCCTGGAAGCAGGGTACTGTGGATCCGTGAATGGGAGCTTGTTTGAGTTATCTCAATGATTTGCCTGGCTGTGCAAGAAGCTGAAGTGTAATTGGACTGAAGCTTGGTGGCCCATTGGGATGGAGCGAATGTCAGATTGAAGGTGCCAGGTAGGGGTTTGATAGGATATGCTGGAAGGGATGGGGTGAGCTGGCCTTGACCCGGGATGGAGGTAGTGTCTACAGGGCATGGACAATTTTGCAGCTGCTTGGCATTTAGCGAGAATGCTTCGGAGGCCCCAGAAAGAGCCTGCAGTTTGGTAGTGTGGTTTGCACGTGGCTCTTGGTGCATTAACTAGCTGCAGCGGAATCCCTCTGGCGTGAGAAAACATGAGAAGTAGCAGTGCCCTACTTGTTGGTTCTCCTACAATGGACCAAGACAACCGGCTGTCTGTTGTCTGCCTGCCATTTTTCGGGCATAAGGACGTTGCGGGGATTAACGATGCTGTGTAATAAGATGTTCTTCTCAGAGACTGAAATGAGACAGTCACGGATCACTGGTGATAAATTTCAAGATCTCTGTAAATTTCTTGTGGATGGCTTCCAGAATGCCAATGCTTATGTGCCTTGGTGCCTGCGGTAAGGTGCATGGTGTATTGAGTTGGCATATTAGCGCTCTCTGCCCTTGAAATAGATTATGCTGCTTTTAGGCATCTATTATCATAGCTGGTGAGCTGCACAATATTGCGAGTAAATGTATTGACACCTTCTGCCACTATGATAGACAGTGTCACTTAGGCATCAACTATCCCAGCTGGTGAAATCTGCCAGTGATGCGAATCCTGTTGGCTGTGGTGAGTAATCCTGAAGGGTTAGGTTGAATTGTGGCAACCGTTTTTAGCATTGGGGAGAGAGGTCCTAGTTCGGATCTGGAAGGAGAGGTAGGGTGTATAGGCAACAACAGGGCAAGGAAGAAAATGAAGTAGAATAGAACAAGACAGAGTTAAGGTGGAGTTGTGTTAATTGACTAACAAATCATGGTCCTGGCTTGTACCCAAGGTAATTGTTTCCTGCTGATTGTATACAGCTGTTTAGCATGGATCCCAACTCTGCTCAAGGGTGAGAGCTGCAATGGTAGTATGGTCGCCGAGACAAAGTTTTGTAGAGAGAATTTGAGGTGCGATGTTTGCTTAGTGAAGTCATCCAAGCAGATGGTGGTGGCAGCTGTTGTGAGGCTGTGCAACACTCATGAAAGAGAGAGAGTTGTGGTGAGAGCTGCCAAGCTTAATCCGTAAGAAAACTCTGGAGGACTGCAGATAGAACTGTGGAGACAAACTGCTGCAGTGAGAACTGTGAGAGATGGTGCGAGAGGACTGCCACATAGTGAGAACTGCCGAGATTCTGCATCGCGAGTACTCCGAGAGGACTGCAGAGATGGGTGAACTGATTGAGAACTGCAGAAATTCTTTTCTGTACATACCTTATGTATGATCTTTGAAATTGTTGTGCAATTGGAGTGCATGACAGGATTTTGTTCTTTGGACATACTTTGTGATGCAGATGTCTGTCATAGAAAACTACAGAGAATAGAAAACACAAATAAGCAGAGTATGCCATGGTCAACAGGATACATACACATCATGAAGTTGCATTAATGTAATTGTGTTAGATAAAACAAGGACACCCAAATAGGAAAAATAAGAAGAAAACCTGACATCTTTAATGCAGACAACACAGGTTTGAGGCCTGTTCTGGCAATAGGACAAAAAGATAAAATTTGAACTGTAATATATAAGACAAAACAATGAGATGAAACAAAACAGTTTTTTTCCTGACACAAACAGAAAATTGTTTTGGGACTGTAACTATTCACATCTTCAGCAAAGACACAAAGGATTGTTTTCTGTATGTATCTTATTGACTACAGCATACTTTGCTAATTTATGTTTTCTATTCTCTTTTTTCTATGATAGACATCTGCATTGCTCTAGAGTATTTCATAAAACTACATACAGTCACGCTTTATTTACATTGAATGCTGCAGGAGAGGGGTTATTAGGGAGTCGCGAAGATTGTATCCTGCCTCATTCGGAGGCCGGGCGACACAAGGTAGCACACTTGCTCCAGGGTCACATGGAGCTCAGGGGTGGGACAAAGATGTACGGCATGTTGCCTTCCTACAGGAGACAGCAGTGTGACCAGTGGTCAGCATTCAGGGTGTTGAGTCGTGAAGGAAGATGGCAGGGAGAGCCGTGGGGAGCCCTATAAAGGAATGCGCTAGTGGCATGTTAAAAGTTTTTGGGTGAACTGGCTGTTTAGTGCTAGGAAAGGTTAAATTTTACAACAGTGTTATTTCTATTATGCAATAATATTCTCAAAAATGACACCGACCTCAATGCTATGCTTTTAAAAATTGCATTTATGATTTTACGAATAACCATCATTATTATAAATAATGTTTGCCACACCAAAGTGAGCATAACCTATGATTAAAGGTTAGAATAAAATGTAAACATATATTATGTAATATTTATGTATAATGAATATTCTCTTATGAAATATTTTTGTTTTCACACAGACTCTTCAAGGGAAAGGAAATGAAGAGCTAGATGTGCAACTTAAAATATTCAAAGACCACAAGGATGAAGACTTTTACGAGTTTGTTCAGCGTTTTGACCATGTACGGCTTGAACTAGATGACATAAATGATTGTTTTGAAGTTATAAAAAATCTTGTTATGGACACAAGTGCTGAACCCTACCTGCTGTCAATTTTACAGCATTTATTGTTCATTCGAGATGATGCATTACTAAGGTTAGTAGAACTTTATTTTATGAAAAATTAATTTTAAAATTTAAATCATCATTGTCTGATAATCAACACGTAGAGTTTTGAAGGATGATAAGCTCATCACAGAGTTTCTGAAATCACATGTTGATTGATTGGCGTCATGTTGTGGCATTCGTGCATGGGAATAATTTTAATTTAAGTATGTTATTTAATGGTGCGGTCTACCACAATTTTCATCACCATTATTTTATTTTTTATTCGTACCATATATTTTTTTTCTTATTTTAAACACAAAATGTGACTAAATTTGGCTCTAATGAAATTTTCTTATCTCTCACAGTTTTCGCGTAATGGCTTGTTAAAGTCATATTTTGCATGTTTCCGTTTTATCGAACTACACTAAAACCAATTCATGAACCAAACTCAAAAAAATCACAGCGGGTAAAGACATTGCAGGCTACAATGTCATGCCCACAAAAATTAAGAATAAAAATTATTTGTATTAAAAAAAATTATTGCATTTTTAAAATATTAATTTTTAGTTTCAGCAATTTTTTAAAATACAAATAACTTTTATTCTTTAATTTTATGAGTGTGTCATTGTAGCCTGTAATATCTTTATCCACTGGGATTTTTTTAAGTTTGGTATATGAGTTGGTTTTAGTGTAGTCGTTAAAACGGAAACATGCAAAATATAACTTTAACAAACCTTTATGCGAAAACTATGAGAGATAAAAAAATTTCATAAGAGCCAAATGAAGTCACATTTTGTGTCTAAAATAAGAAAAAAAAAAAATCTGGTACATATAAAAAATTTTAAAAATTTTGATGAAAATTGTGGTAGACCGATGCCTTGTTTCTTAGTTTTCTACACTTGTGTTTGGAGACTGTGGGCAGGAAAAGAAATTTGTCTTGTTCTTAGCAGATAGCAAGGCGCAAGAGGTTGTCTTATTCTTGGCAGGGGGGTGGTGGTGAGGTAGCGGAATATTGTTGGCCCAATATGTCTAGGGGTGTGGTGTGAGGGAAGATTGTTTTACTTTTTCAGCAAAGGTTTGCTGGAGTTTATCGTTTGTGCTTTCATGTTGCTTTGGGTGGTTGAAGGTGGGAGGAGAAGAGCTTGGCTGACTGCTAACAAACCTTTTCGATTCCGAAGTCCTTGCAATTTGTCATGCCAGGACATGCAAACTCTGTGCAGCCTACTCCACATTTATTTTAACAGTTTTATGTAGCACATTAGAAACACCTAGTTCCTACAAATTTGGTATAATATTAACTATGAGTCATTAGCGAATTTATTGGACTGGAAGTGAGTGGAGGTGTGGGATAGGAAACCACTGCATTGTATTTATTTTAATTATGTAATTTTAACTAAAGACACGTGTGACGCGGTGAGGAAACTAAGTTGTAGTAGTATTGAATTAATTTAGTAGATGTTCATGACACGTGATCAAGTGGTAGTAATTCAAATAAAAGCAGCCGAAAATTTTAATGTGGTCTGTTTGTTCTCCCGAAGTTCAAATTAAACAAAAGCTAGATTACACCAAAGTTACCGATCGGCACATAAGTTTGGAACAAAGTAATTTACGGCCTAACTTGCGGCTACACTCTCCAGGGAGAACACACACCCCGCCATTGTTACCCAACTCAAAACAAGGGTAAGACTAAGACATGATTAAAAATAAGTTTTCAAAAATGAGTCCAAAAAGTTTCAACAACACTCCACTACCGGTCCTTCACTGCAGCTTCGTCCTTTATCCCGAAACGTCCTTTTCAGTACTTCCCACACAAAGGCAAAATCCGCCCCTCGAAAAACTTGACCTACACGCTGCGAGTCTGAGCAGTAAGTCCCCACTGACGCCAACTACTGTTGGTTCTCCCTGCTAGTGCGCCTAGCGGCCACCCACTGAACCAACACTTACAACTAACTACAATAATCTAAATTAAATAATACACTAGATAACAAAGTACAAATAATCACAGTGCTAATAATGTATCATTCAATCACATATTCGTTTCTTTAAATAACGTCCAATTCAATAAACTTAGCTTAAAAATATTTTAAAGAAAGTAGTTCATTGGCTGCCGTCATCTTGTGCGCGGGAGTAGCACTGTCTCTCTCACTTATTCCCGCGCAGCGGCCGAGTTGTTTCGGAAAACTAACTAGATCAAAAAATAAACTGGAAGCACACCTGGCCGTTGTTTATGCTACCCAACAATGTACCCAAACGGGAATTTCCAATAATTACTAATAAGGCCTAAAACACTGAAATGACTCGAAATTACAAACAAACTGAAGGTGCACAAAACAAAACTAACTTAACAAAAAATAAAATAAAAATACAATATCTTTAAAGCCTGTAAATTATATTAATAATTTGTGCAGCAGCTAGGCATCTTACCTTCTGACTAGACAAACTAGACATTAAATTGATTTAGAGCATTATGATAACAAAAAAATAACACCAAAGAATACCAAAGAAGAAAAATAAAAAAAAGAAATAAATAAACACTGCAGTAAAGGCCAGTGGGTGGGCCACCTGACACATGCATATCAGGTTTTCCTTTTTTTGAACCAGATATTATATTACATTCAGTTTAAAACTGAACTTCTGAAACATAGTTGACAGTTTTAAATTGTAAGTACAAATTATTCAGAAAAATTAAATAACAGATATTGAATAATATAATGTATTTATAATATTACATTTCTATTGTTGTGAAAACAGAAACACTGCCAACATTTAGGCCAGTTTCTATTTTATAGCCAAATATGATGCTGTTTGTTGGAACCTACTATGTAGGGAAATACAAATTCCATCTTTTAATGATTATTTATGGTGTTATGTAGCTAAGGCAATGTATTCTGTTGCTGTAGGTCTCTGCTACATGCGAGAAAACATTCATTTTGCAAACAATAAAAGGGAATTGTTACATTTGGATTATAATAGCACACTGTTTTTATGTAAAAACTTTTACAAACATGTTATTATACTATGCCATCAGTTTCATTTCAAACTTCCTTCGGACTTTACTTTAACTGTAATATGTGTTTGTATAGTGGCGAGTTTGTGAACCTGTAAGAAGAAGGCATAAACAGATTTTTTTTTTTGCCTTTTATGACAGTTTTGAAGTTTAAATAAATTTTTAGAGTTTTATTGCTAGAAAACAAATAATTTGAGATGTGCTGAATTTCGAGGCATCCAAATTCGTACAAAATTTCTTGGCTGCTGCATTAGTTAGGGAGAAGATGTTTCAATGCGTCACTTTCCTAGTGACAATCTTACTTTCATTTTGTTAGCAAAAAATCTTGAAACTATGTGTATGGAAATGAGAAATTAACAATTGTTGAATACTTTTGCTACAATTCCGTGTTATTTCCGAGTTGTTTGTGTAAAATGTATGCTTTTATATACAATTAAAAATTACATCCAGCAAATAATGCTTGAGATAGAAACATGTTCTACATCTCAGTTTGTGACTTTTATTGCTGATATGTACAATATATTTTTTTCTGAAAAGACACTGAAGAAATTTAGTTATAAGTTAATTGGAGATTGATTTATGGAATGAATTTCACATAACCTTTTTTAAAATTTGTTATATTTTTCTTTTTATTCATTTCAATTATTGAATATTATTAAAATTCTATCTGTCATTCGTAGTAGAATTCTTTATGAAACATAAGTCAATATTTTACATTTTGATAACATTTCATGTCTTGGCTTTTTCACATGATCACAACTCTTACGTTGATTGTCGACATGTATTTATTTGATAATAAGTTGTGCTACTAGTTTATACCTGTAAGTGAAAAAAAGGAAGATCCAATAGAACATTTGGTTCTCGGAAATGACATTTACATCCTAAACAAACCTTAGCATACTACTTTGTTTTCTAGTTGAACCCTCGCTAAATTTCCCCACCTAAAATTCTCTACACAGTCAATAATTTTATGCATTTCTATTATTGGCTTAAGCATGCACCTTTTTACCAGGTTACCACGTAAACAAAAATCTTACATACACAAGCACAACAAATGTCCATATAGCTTTCTTAATTGCCACCCTTTGCCCTCTTTTATTTGTCGTGTGCAGTGCTTCACTCTGGAGGAAGTGACACTGCGAATGTGTAAGTTCTAGTGGTTAGTATGCTAGAACTCAATAGTAACCATTTGAAACTTTGTGGCTGTTATTTAGTAGGAAGTATTGTTGTGATGAATAGGGGCTATGTAGAATCCTTTGGAGTTCTTTACTGATCTGGTATGTATATATGTACTTGCCTTTAGACCTAATGATAAACTTTGTGACTTGAAAATAGTACAACAGTAATTATTGTAGGGCTACGTAATTGCTTGCATGTCGGTTTTTCTCCCAGTAATAAACAACACGTTGTAACGTAGTTACTGACAAAATTGCAAAGCGTTTTGTTTCGCCATACTAGCTAAACATTCATCAAGTTATTAATTAGGGATGTGCAGCGTCATCAATCTGCCGCAGATCACCACCTTTTCGGAGTTTTGCGCCCAACACTACCACCCACGTCAAATGAGAAACGCCCTGCAGAGCTCACCGCATTCCAGCACGTCCCTGTACGTGCCTCCAAGCGGATGAGCTTTGACCTGCCTGCTAGATAAATCCATCCCAACACAGGCTAGCCCAGAGCTTACTTGAAATTTTAAAACCCAGCATTTCTGTACGTGCTTCCAAGCAAGTGAACTTTGACCAGCCTGCCAGATAAATCCCATTCCAGGAGCGAAGCTAAGAGTCTACTTGAGATTTAAAAAATTCAAGCAAGGCAAAATATAAGAAAAAGTTACTTAGAAAAGTTGCTTGAAATTAAATTAGCTTTAAAATGAGTCCAAACATGATATGACTCAGACAAAATTGACTTATGAAATTTAATATTTTTATCTTGCCATAACAGTTAAATTTTAAATTTTGAATAAAATTTTCATGTTTATTTCTCTACTAGCATCCCCAATTAATATATTGGATCCTGCTGTATACATCCTTATCCCTGGTTAAGTTGGTCTACTTAAATTGTTATAAATAATAAAAAAATATTAATTAAGATAAAAAAAAAAAAGCAAATTGAAATTACTATATGATAAGAGGTCAAGTAAGTGCTACGTGCCAGTTGCACGTCACAACGTTGTAAACAGTGTCTTCATAAAAACAATTTACATTTCCAATTTAGGTTTGACTTATGGGTTTCCTTCCTATGATATCTGAAAAGTTATGAAACTGGTTCAAATATCATCTTGCCTAAAAGAACTAAAATATTTTAAACTTTTTTAAAAAACTTTTTAAAATGGTTGCTATAAATCATCATACAGTGCTCCACTATGTACTGTCTTTGCACTAAGTAGGCACAGTATTTTGTATTTATGAGCCAATTTACTAAAGTACGATTTTGTATACAAAGTTTGGTCTCCGGTTCTACTTCAAAGTTAACAGACAGTGCGTTTTGTGGCTACGTCGAGCAATTGAGCTCCTTGTAACTTCAAATACAGGAAATCCTTATGTAAGTACCATATGTATTGTCCTGTCACGCAAGTACTCTCAATTATTGAAACAAAAATTTGTTATTGTTTATTAGTCAATGCATCCCATAACAGTGGCATGGCTAGAGGGTAGCCAAGGGGGCCAAGATCCCCACCCTAAATTTTTAAAACTTTAAATATTAATTATATTATTTCATTTGGTGTCAGGGTGTAGTGCTTTCAGTGGATTAAAGTTTGCAGTAAAACCAATATTTTTCAATGGCATTTAGTCTTATAGACTACAAAGGAAATATAATAATTATCAATAATATATTATTTGCACGTGTTTAATCAAATTGGCCACCCTCCGGAAGTGAAACTTGGCAATATCACTGTTCCATATTGCATGCAAAAATTTTACACACTCCGTACTGTGGTCTGGTCATCACATCACGTATGAAGTTGATAACAAAAGCCCCCCCCCCCCCC
>PNEQ01026704.1:0-15104 GCA_003012365.1 Medauroidea extradentata | reverse complement strand
TGTAATGTCAGGATTCAGACACCTTACAGTATAACATTTTTTTCTGTGAATATGCTACACATTACACATGTACACCCAATTATGTCATTTCTTGACTTTTAGATCACTTCCCAGTTGAAACTTATTTTTTTAGGTGTTTCTTATAAGTGTTAATTAAGAAACATTATTTTAATAATCAGTGTTTAAATCTTAACGTATTTTACTTTACTACTATACTTGGATTAGTATACTGTTGTGTTTGTAAGATAATGTTCCAATATCCAAGGATGAAGTGAAGTGTGTCTCGTCGGACAGACTAACAGCTTAAAAGAAATTTTAGATAAGTTTGTATAAATGAAATGACAGAATGAATTATGAAGTGTTTTGGAACTTAATATTGCATTCTGCATATGTTAGTTAATGTCAAATCTTGTGTTACCTTCAAAATTCCATAACATCACATTGTGTGTGCATTGATGTTTGACTTATATATTTCCTTTGAAAATAACTGTATAGTGATTACATATTTTGTTGGGTAACAGATTCTAATAAGAAACAGGCAGAGAGAGGCAGAAACAAAGAAACCGTTAATGAGAAGTAGTGAGACAAACCAGACACAGATAGAGAGATAGAGATAGGAGGGGAGACAATATTTTATCTAAAGACAGTGCCAATTAATGTGGAAATAGGTTTTTGTTTGTTAAGTAAGAAGTTTTTATGAATCTGGCTAGTGTAATAGGTTATTCAGAGTCATACTTGCAATATTCACAATTCTATACAGTGATGCGGTGTATAGTGTAGGAGACGGCATTTAGCCATGTCACTCACATGTAAGCCCTCAGTTTAGATCAGCAGAGGAAATATATTGTATTAAAAATCTTCTCTTCAAGGGAATTATACAGCAGTGAATTATTTTACACTGTAGCTGTGTATTTGTAATTCTGTGTATTTTGCCATGAAAATGTGAGCTGGAAGCAGTAACATTCTTATTCCTCATTTCTGGTTGATAGAAGGTCTACAGAAATATTTGAATTGACTTCTGTGTTTGATACATGTTTGATTTATGATGTTTTCATGTTGTAAACTAATTTTGAAGATATTCAGACTTTATGATACCTATTTTTTGTGGCAATAATTTTGAATGTTTAAAGCTCAATTATAGTAAAAACTGACATTACAGGGATACATAAATTGGATTGCTTAAGTTTTTAATTTTCTAGGTGGTTCTGGATAGTACAAAAACGGGTATAGTTTCCTGTCTGTTTTTATATACATATAATTAGTATGCTGAAACTATTTTCATAGATTGGCTGTTAAAAATTCTTTTGAGCGAAGAAATGTTTTTCTGTATTTATTTTAGTTAGTTGGTATCAAGATGAAAATTTCAAATTTTACATAAAAATTTCATGACTAAATGAGTATATTTTATATATTTCAGGCCAGCATATTTCAAGCTAATAGAAGAGTGTGTATCACAAATAGTACTTCATCGAGGGGGCTGTGATCCAGATTTCCGTGCCAACCGCAGATTTCAAATTGATGTGCAGCCACTAATAGACAGTTTGGTTGGCAAGTATCTAATTTAGAATTTATAAATATTTTAGGTGTCATTATGACCGGCATTGAAATCTACATAAAAAAAATTTGTCACAAATTTTTTGTAGTGCTGTTTAAAATCAATGCTGTAATGAATTTGGCAAAGTTTATTAGAAGTTTGTGTGAAATGGTATTTTTTGTCGTAAGTATTTTGCACCTTGCACTATGTGGATAGGAATAATAAAATATATTATGTCAAGATTGAGTCTGTTCAGCAATAAACAGGCTACATTCAGGTGGTGTTTGATGCTTGCAATTACTTCCCCCACCACACATTTGCAATAAAAACAATGGTTCATGTTTATGAGTGAATTTAGACGTTACATGCTGCATTTCGGTACAGTAGACATTTGGAGGCTTCGTGTGATATTTCTGAAAACTACTGCACATCAGCACTCCAGGACCAACATGCAGTCATGGGTTGGAGAATGTACAGACCTACTGTAATCATTTCAATCTTCCTCTGAATCACTGTCACTTATCTCGTAAAAGTTAGCACTGTTACAGGAATTGACTCTGGAGTTTTTGACCAGAAATTAAACCTAACTATTCCCAACAAAACTCCTGGTTTATTTGAATGACTTTTTAGTACAATTCCCCCACATCCAGCTGCGAATACCAATCACTAAAAAATTATAGAAAAATTTGAACCCCCTCTAAATAAAGTTAATAAAGCAGTCAATTAAACACACACATCTGGCTCAAGTACAATACATATTAGCAATGAAAAGAAAAAAGAAACAATTTGAAACCTAATTTTACACTGACAAATGCTGCATTTAACATGTTACACAATACGCAAGGAAAGAAAACTTAACACGAAAATTCAGTAGACCTCGTCCAGGCTTGTCATAAATATTGATTATTTGATTTTTACCTTACCCTACAACATTGATCCACCCCGACTTTTGTGTAGTTTTTACCGCACTCAGTTTCTTTACTATTACTGTCTTCTCCTCTACATTTCCCAAAAACACTACACTATATCTTCCATACATTTGAACTTCACCACACCTCTGTGCCACACCTTAACCCCCCCCCCCCCCCATGTTCACAAACCCTGTTGCATTTTTGCTCGTCAAATATTTTGTTTGTCTTAAGTGTAAAAAATTGTTGCACATGATGTTCTGTATTTTCCTGCCATCTACACTGATGAACTCGTGAATCCTCTGTAGCTGAATTTACTTCAACCTCACCCTTTACTAGGCTCTGGGCCATTTCTTTAATTTCGTCAAAATTTTCATTGATCTCAGCTCTATATTCCCTGAACTCATTTCTGAAATCTTGAAACAATTTTAACATTAACCTTAATTCATTCCAGTTTGATGCATCACTATCCTCAGCCATCTTGGCTATTAAATGTAAAGATATGTACACTTTCAATGACAAACCTAGGAAAACTAACATTTTCTGGTGATCTATGTTTATATTGTTCCCATCATCAGATTCTCTCTCAGGGCATTAAAACTTCCAGTCGACCAGCAGTTTCATCTTCACGTCGTCCTTAGCCGTCTGAAATAGCTTGAATTCCTCGTAGTTACTGGCCACATGTTGCCGGCGCCAAATGCTGCATGTCAGCCCACCAGGACCAACATGCAGTCATGGATTGGAGAATGTACTGACGTTTCCTGACCCGTTATAATCTTCCTCTGGATCACTGTCACTTATCTCGTAAAAGTTAGCACTGTGCCATGAATTGACTCAGGGATTTTCGACCTGAAATTAATGTTTACTTTTGGCAACAAAACTCCCTGTTTATTAAAATTACTTTAACATTGCCGTCTGCATAATTTCTACCCTTTACTGTGATCGGTTTACTGAAAATAGTAGGTATAAAAATGCAGCACAAGTCCACGAGGATAGAAAAAACTAAGAAGTAAAATTGCACCTTACCGTCTACGTGCATGGACGGAAAAATTTAGTTGGAGAGTCCAGAAAGGATGTCCAAAATGAATTAAACAGAAACGGAGACCTCGATGCTGCACATACACGCAAAGTTCGCCACTCCCGAATCTACTTCATGAAGAATTGTGGCTGCAGCCCCCTTACACAGCCGCACTCGCCTGTGTCTGGATTATTTCTGAAAATACACTACATCATAATTGAAAACTTAGGCCTCAGTTCCACATGCGACTGCACTTGGCGAAGCCCTGATTATTTTTGAAAATACACTACATCATAGTTGAAAGCTTGGGCTTCAGTCGCACACGTGACTACATTTGTCAATGACCTGATTATTTCTACCAATGGCAGAGACAAAACTCTTCAGAAGCCTACACACGCCACCCCAACCATGCCTCTATTAGTGGAATGACTTCACATGATACCGGCGGATACGATCCTGGGCCTTCCGTGATGTCTGCTGTAGGTCTTCATCTTAAGAGCGTTCAGAGTGCAAGAAGGATTAATGTCTCGGTGCGCAAACTTCAAAGAGCCCGCAAGGGCTATGAAGTGTCAAAATTCGAGGCTTGGAGAAAGCAAATATTGCATAACATGTACAACTGTTTCATGACATTGTTTGCCAGTAAAACCAGCACAATAAAATTACAGAAAATACAAATAAACCCGGTGAGAGAGATAGTAATGGCTTAAAAATAATAATTACTTTAAAATAGTGAACAAATAATTAGTTAACTAGCATATTCAATGGGGTCTAAAATTTTAACATTAAAACAATTAAGTAATAAACCATTCCACTAAATCATAGTTCATTATCTTACAGTGTCCAGTTAATTTATTTAAAATTTATATCTCCCAGTAATACAATTATAATTTCTCAGTTATCCTAACATTCAGCTTATTTTCAACATTTTCAGCATTATACAAAAGTGATAATAGAAGGATTCAAATGTTTCAATTTTCTATAAAAATTATTGATTCCATGTCGATTCCCGGTTCGTTTTGATTCTCAATTCCTATGATAAACAACTGATTGGACATTTTTGTGTTTACACTATTATAATTTTTACAATAAACCAAAAAGCTTTGATTTGACTTGTTAGTACTAATTTTCGGTGTTGATAACATAGGCCTTGTAATTATTTGAATAATTTAAATTAAAATGTTAGTTAAAAATATTTAATTTTTTTTACTTGACTAGATTTTGTAATATCTTATTAATAAAATTATTTTCCTTAGAGTTTTTTCCCCCTCAATTATTTTCTCTGATTTATTCAGTCTTTTTTGGTAGGTGTATATATTAAATCTGTTTATAAAAATGTATTTATATTGTCCTATCTAAACAGATCAAATGTTAGTGTTTATTCTCAAATGAAACAGTTGAAAATCTTGTTTCCCACATTTCAGTAATTTGATTTGTGCTGATGTTCTTTGCGATGTTGTAGTTGACACAAAGTTGTATGTGGCAATGTTTTTCACTTCTTTCCATTATGAAATTCAAAATATTATTTGCCACTTCTCCAAAACACCATTTCATGTAAATAAACATGCATTAAGGGTGTGGTGTATCGTAATTTTCACCACCATGTTTTTATTTTTACCAGGTTTTTTTTTTCTTGTTTTAGACACAAAATGTGACTTAAGTTTCTGCTTATGAAAATTTTTTTATTTCATATAGCTTTTGCATAATGGCTTTATAAAGTCAAAATTTGCATGTTACAGTTTTAAGAATGACACTAAAACCAATTAACTTAACGAACTGAAAAAATTCAGTCTACAAATTCAGCTATGTTAAACCACAAAATAATATATTTTTGTATTTTAAAAAATTTATTGAATTTTTCAAATTTTTATTTTAAATTTCAACATTTTTACTTAAATACAAAAATATTGTTTTATTTGCTTTTATATATGTGACATTGTAGCCTGCAATGTCTTTATCCACTGTGAATTTTTTCAGTTTGGTATGTCAGTTGGTTTTAGTGTAGTCCTTAAAACGGAAACATGCAAATTTTGACTTTACTGTCGCTCTGCTGCTATTGTTTCAATGTATTGAGATTATGTTATCACATGTCCACAGTTGTGTGAATGTTGATAGGACTCGAGTGCAAAATATACATGGCAAATGAATATATCTTTGCGCGTGTATGATTTTATCTATGAACAGAAATCTTATGTAGTTCACAATTTGCATCATGGTGCAACATATGAAATATAAATATTTGGGTTGTGTGGTTGAATGTATGAAGTATACATTAAACATCAGGGAAAATGGTTAACATCCAATAAAATGGCTCACCTGGGTTAATTAACATTATGGTGAAATAGCATTTAAACAAAACCAAAAGTTCTCTTAAAGGAAAGCATACACATTTTGATGATTGTGCCACAATTGTTATTCGTCTGATTTCACATGAAACTTTGTTTTTAAAGAAAATGTGCTGAAATTTGCGAAAAAATTAAACTATGCCAAATGTTGTGGTATTTAGCGAATCACCATTTTTAGGGGTCCGTAGTAATCAGTATTCCAAATAATGATTTGATTATCAATTAGTTTCACTGAATCAATCAGTATTAGGCTAAAATAATCAAATTTCTCATCCTTATATAAAATACACTGTTACTTCCGTGGCTAAAAGTATCGTAAAACACTGACACACACACAGCAATATCAAAGAAATTGTATAGTAAAATGGCATGTAGAAACAGATCTCACAGCCTAACATTGAAGAAGAGAGATGCCTCAGCACCACACTACCAGCATGACCTACATACACAGGTCAAAATTTCATATGAAAAAGAATAGTCCAAAAATGTTCAAAACAGTATTTAAAGAAAGTTAGGGCTTGGATGCTACTCCCACATTAAAAATTTGCCACTTCCAGCCATATGGTCTTGAATCTTTATGCTGCAGTTTCTCTGTATGTCCACTCACTGTTGCATTGTGATATTCTCTCAAAGATGGTGAGTGTTTGCCCGCTTGACACTGAGATTCAACTGCACAATTTACCTCCCAGCCAATTACAAACATCAACACAGCAGAAATTTTACAAAACCTGTTTCTCATCGTACACATAACACGATCTACTGTCACACATGCATAGACACATAGGAAATTTCGACACCTTGCAAAATATAGAACAAACCTATCATCCTATTGGCACAAAATAAAAACAAACCAACAAAGCTACACTGCCTTGCCATCGAACCATAACTATATCAATTACACTGTAACTGAATTTTTGAAAATATTTCAAACACAAATAAATATGAGCCTTTTTTCCCCCAAACACAGTAACCTTCAGCAATAATACCTATAAGCATAAAGTAAATAAATTTATAACATACTTAACCCTGCCAGCAATTATTGTGAACAGGTAGTTAAATACAAAATTATAACCAACATTCCGTTATGGTACAAATTTTCTTGCATAGACATGGCTATGCTGTGCTCCAGTGTTTGCAAATTCAGAATTGTCACCTTGCCAATACAGGAATTTACCAAATTACATAAGGTGCAAAAAATATAATTTTGCAGTTACATTATTTTTTTTTTTTTTAGTAAGATGTGCCTATGTGATAAAACACGAGAGCTGTGGTGGCTGAAAACTAATCAGCTTGTGTGGCACATGTGTATTGTTCCCTGTCTCTCGCCCTCATTCTTTTCTCTCTTCTCATCAGCTGCTGGTGTTAGCGCACATGAAGCAGAAGTGCTTGTTTGCTGTACAACCACAATATTGATTCTAAGGCTATTTTTTGTTCACCTGTAAAATGGTATTGAAGCATAAGAATCAATGATTTAACCATACATTTAAAAATAGATCTGCAGTTATATTAGAAGAAAATACAATTAGAATGCATGAAGGCGGTAAAACATTATCAACCATTCTCATAAGTCTGATTGCCCTGTTTCAGCTGTGAAGGATACAGATCATATAAGAAAGTTGCAAAATTTTGCTGTAACATTGAAAAGCATGATTATTACTAAGATGAGGCTGGGACATTTACCAAAAGCTAGAGAAACAGACAGGGAAAGTTTATTTAAGGTTAGCATATGGTGGTTTAAACAATTCAAGAAGCATGTGAATCTTCACATCAAAATAACAAAGGCCAATTGTGCAGATGCAACCACTGCGTGTAAAATTCCTGAAATCCAATAATAAATATTAAGAAAGGTGAATATTTCCCTGAGCCAGTATTTTACGTAGATGAAACTGCTGTTTTTTGGAGGTGGATGACAGAACTGACATTTATTTTAAAGGAAAATTGTTCTATGCCTGGATTCAAGGTCGCGAAAGATTGTATCACTGTTATGGTGGGTTGTAATGCATCCGGGAACATGAAACTTAATCCACTTCCAGTTTATTACTCTCAGAATCCACAGATGTTTAAGAAAATTTACCAGAGTAAACTGCCTTCAATCTGGAAGTCTATCTAGGCTTGGGTTACATTTGCACTGTTTAGAGGTTTGCTCAGTAATCATTTTGTTCCTGTTGTAAAGGAATGTTGTGCAAAGAATCTACTCTCATCTTAAGTGCTGCTTCTCTTGGATAATGCCCCTGTTTACCTATAAGAATTATACAACTTTGGTTCTGATATGAAAGTTGTTTACTTGCCTCCTCGAACCGCATCACTTATGCAACCAATGGACCAATGTGTTATCTTAACCCTGCCAGCTTATATGCAAAGTACAGCCACTCTTGCAATCAAAGCCATTGACAACTATAAACAAACAACCATGCATGACATATGGATTAGTTACAATATCCTTGATGCTATTTTGTAGTTATAAAACTACACAATAAGGCCAAATTACATCTTGTACCAGACAACACTTTTAACTGTTTTTACTGGCAGTTATTTTCTTAATGCTTGTTTAACTAATGTGTTTAATGGCGAGTGCTGATAACTTCCTCGACAAAAGTTACGAATCACCAGAGATGTACTCGGTGCAAATGACTGCGCCTTTGCCAAGCATTGCATCATCTACTAGTGTGTGCCTGTGCGGGTATGCATGTTGGAGTTCTACAGAAAACTATGCACAGTGTTATAAAGTCTACCACAATGTCTTGCTTTACAGCACTCTTCGCACACAGGTTGTCAACCTGTTGCCATGTGTACTCCGCATTTAAGAGAGATAATTTGGAGAGAAATAAATCCTGAGGTATTAGAGTGCTGACAATATTCTTATAATTTTATGTACATCGTATGTATTGCCTTTTATTTTTACAATTAGACTATTTGCTTCTTAACATTATACATGAAAATACATTAGTTTCTTCTGAAGTTTCCTTCAGTGTAGCACATACAGTCGACTTATGCAATATCCGAGTTACATAACGAACTTAAGAAAAAAACTCATGTTATTTGGGACATTACTCAATATACACTACTACAAATAAATGTAAGTAGGGGAGCAGGTGGTAATGAAGATCTGTAGGGAATGATAGTTACCCTCTTTTATCTTTAAATATCTATAATGGGAACACACAGATGTGTTGTTGCCATCTCAACAGTCGAACTACGTACTCTTTCTACTCTAGTGTTGTGTTTTTCTTCTGTGTTTAAAGCATAGTGTAATGTGTTGTACTATTTTCTTGTAGTTTCCTTTGCTTGTTATTTAAAATTTAAGTACCCACAGCAAATTTATCGTCACTAAATACCTTTATTGCTACCTATATTGACTGTATTTTAATGCCACATGGATTTTTAAAAAAATTTACATTTCTGTAACAGTCAATAACATTGGAGTCATGTTGGGGCATTAGAGATCGGTGGTTGCCATTTACCGCTTGTGATCGATATCCCCTATTTGTGATCGCCATTCACCGCAAATGATTGTCAGGTCCAGTTAGAGGCAATAGTTGTTTTTTTATTTGGTTTGATATTGTTCACGTGCATTAACATAAAACTCAAAAGGCAAAGCTTGTTTTATCACGGTATGCAAATGTAAATAATCACGCTGCACACTACTGCATTCTATCGGTAATAGAATTAATCAATAAAGCATGAGGCACTGCAGCGCATTCTAACGGAGACACGAAGCACTATCTGTGAATTAGTGCCTGCGCTGTCCACCACCGCGCTGTGGAGACTGGGCACCTAGATGCTCGTTACTCACCAGCTGCTAGGATGAGGATATAGGTGCGTACTTGTTATACAACACAGCGTCGCTCGCTCGGCCATGCCCGCGTGTGCGTATCTCAAAATCACTCCCGCGACCAAAGTTTTCAACGCAATTTAACAGATTTTTTTTTGTTTCTTGACGAATGGTTTAAGCTTTTCTGCATAGAAATAAGACATACGGTGGTCGGTGCTAATATTTTTGTAGGACTTAACTTGCAATTAATATTCAATTTTATCAAAGTCAGTCACTTATTTAATATATTTTTTTTTTGTTATTTTTTAAAGGTTCCTAATAATCCTTAAATCGCTGTTTTCGTTATTTCCGATTTCGTTAAATCAGGGCTCTACTGTATAAATGCACAGTTTGTGGTTTTTTGGCCCATTCTCTCTGCACTGTATACGAGAGACCTGAAGGCTATTATTTGTGACTTGCACTTTTGTTGAATTACAAATTGACTGTAAATACTCTGTTAACTATTTGTATTTCTACACTTTCTGTTTTTAATGTACAGTTTGTGGGTATAGTCTTAATAGCTACTCTCAAGGAACAACATTTCTTCTATTATAGTGTAGCATCCTATATCCGTAATTCTGTTAACCGAAATGTCTGTTATCCGTATGTATTCAGGGATGCGAAAAAATAATTGCCTAGGGTATCCCATCGGCCAGTGTGTGCCCGTGTCTTACACTACCAGCACAATATTAAATATTAACGTCTGTGAGTCTAGGACGAGACACTTATGCCTCATACCAAGGCACACTCTTCCTGCCACACCCACTACTAACCCAAAAGATGACGTAATTTCACACTCTGGGACAAGGTAAAATAGTCTCAAGCAATACTGATTTAAACTCAGAAAAATACGAATAACTGCTAGGTTTATTGAGCGAAAATTATACTGTATCATTCATTGCAAAACGGCGATACAGAATTAAATGGCATTATTAACAATTTGTATAACATCAACCAAAAATACATACCACACTGACAAGTTAAACGGGGCGATGGTTAGCTCGCGGACGAAACGGCACCACATAATGGAAAATGGAATAATTACTAAAAGGCAGAAACAAAACGCGAAAGCTAAAGGATTAAGAGAAACTAAGAATCATATCAAAACATACCCAAACATTACCAGAAGTCACGGGTGCTGCGTCGGCCATGAGTTGATCACTTGAACCACGCTGGTCGAGAAGCGGATGCAGAGTGCCCGGAGGCAAGCGTCGGCGGCATGGTCTAGCCGGCCGGGATGGGAAGGGGAAAGGGGTAGGAAGGCACGAAGACGGCCGAGGCTGCCCGAAGATACACGAACATATGACGTCGTTAGAGGAGAGTTCTTTGGCAGGGGCTCGTAGGCGTACAATTCAAATCTTCTCAGATACCAATATGGTCAGGAACACATAATGTCACCAAGTCCTGAGGAAACATAATGGGGGTGAGCTAGTCCGGCTCAAAAGGTGTACGAATCACTTACAATTTAATAGCAGAGCATAACACCCTCCCAACTCTCAATTCGGGTGATACTAAAGAGGCTACACTACTACTCTTGAAAACTGAACTCAATCAATTAGATTTATTAACAAGAGAAAAAACTTGGTGTCTCATAATTCTAATTAGCTCATAAATGGGTTCGCCCTACAAAACATCAGATTTGTATAAATTGGGGACACCCATTTTTACACTTTGAATACCTTTTCAGACAATATCTCATTTAAAAAATCTTGGACCTGTGTGATTACAGTCGTCCCGCTGCATCCCCGGTATTTTGTTCCAGAAAATCCGCAGATAGCGAAAACCACATTTATTCAAGACCCCTTAATAACCTACTAATGTCATCATATGCATTTTAGATAAAATAATTTTACCCCTAAATCCACATACTTCTACATTTGTGTGAGGTACAGATCTTTAATACGTTCATAAAGTGTCTCACAACATTTAAATATCGTAAAAATTCTATGTCTTAGTGTGCAATGTGGCGCGTGTTAGATACAGCAGCAGCCACACTGCGAGGATGCGAAGACTTGGCAACAGCGTGCGGCGAGCCAGGTGGTCAGCTACTGCTGATGTTGCAACGCGGCATGGCCTGATGCGCTACGCGGTCTCTTCACCCTACACTTCATAGGACGTGCACTATGCAAAGGAAGTGTCGCCAGATGAGTTGATAGAATTATATTTGATAATGCTATTTCTCGTGTTTAGTGCTTACTCTATCTTCGTCAAACACACAAAGTAACAGTGGAAGAAGCACAACTACGACTTCATAGGCATGAATATTTTGCAATTGTCTGTAAATGCTTTTTGCTTGCATGGCATGCATATAAATTTCAGAAAAGCATAGGAATTACAAACATAAAATATTTTGACCATAATTAAGTGGAGTCTTCGCCGGTGTCGAATTTCCACCTTTGGTGCATGGGAACAGCGTAGCGATAAGAGCCAGTGTCCCAGGCTTGACAAGAAGCATATGGCCTCTATTCGCAGCGCTCGAAACTGGCGTGCAAGGTTGTCCTTGTTATCTTTTTCCTACAGGATTTTAAGCGGTGACATATTATTTTTTAACAGTGTGAAATAAAGATCAACGCATGCCTCTCGCTTTGAACTTTACAAATTCAGGTAATATTTTCAGAGTTAAAGCAGTCTAGAAAACTCGTTTTTTGCAAATTTGAGAGTCCTGGAAATCATGTTTCTAACAAGCTTGCTGAATGTTCGAAAACATGGAAGTATAGTTTTGAGTGTGTTCTTTTCATAGACAAACATTATATAATTAAGTTTAGCGGTTTTGCGGAAAAAAATACGTGTGACATGCTGCAATGCTGTATGCGCCAATCGAGGACTCCTCTTAAGGCGGCCGCCTGGCTGGTGCTCGAACTGCGTGCAGCATGTTCGGAGTTAAGATTTTTCTCAGAGACCAGTAAACGTGCGTCGACAATGCTTATCTATGAAAATAAAACACTCTTCAGACTTCTTTTGACTATGACTTCAGACACAACACACACTGGAAATATTTTATAGTCCTCAAACTTGGCTAAAATCGGCTTTTTCATGCAGTCGTTTCTCAAGTTATATGTAACGGATTTGTACGAAATTGAGGTCTACATCTACATTGTACTTTGCTACAGAGACGCGTTCAATAAAATGAAAGGGTCACAGCTTAAAGTCTCAGTAAAATCGTTATGGCAGGAACACTGCGGGCGCGTTTACAACTTTGGGCGTAGAGGCAATATCATAATATATGTGTCGCTGACATCGCTCACAGCACTTTATCGTTTTTCACCTCACACAAAAAAACATATCCTTCACCAGGTTGCCGCCTCAGGGATGTTAGCAGTTTCGTTTTTATTATGGCGTCACTGATTACACTAAAATGAACTTAGTGCAATTTTTTTCCAACACGTAAACGAAAAAATTTAAACCTCTGTAAACATGGATAAGGGCAAAATTTTAGCAGTTTTCATTTTAATACAGCGCCACTGATTACACTAAAATTAACTTGGCACAATTTTTTCTGCTGTTTTCGATACGGTAATAACACTTGATTTATTTGTCGTGCTTCATTTCTTAACGTACAAATGATACGCACATTTTCCCCCGTACCTGTGGCCATCTTTTGCAACAGACATGTTGTATTTTATTAAATGTAGCATTTTTGTTTTGTCACTGAAACTAAGAACTTAGCGATGTCTCTTCGGTTTAGAAGGTTCACTACACTTTCTTTTTAGGAAACATTACGCTGCAGGCCACGGAATCGTATCTAGTTGCACACTGAACATACACTTCAAGGCCGTGCTGTACGTGCGGTCGGCAAGCGTGCAAACAAGACAATGTAATTAAATACACGTGTGTGTTCTGCGTTGTAGCAGTTTGCGAGCAGGCGACATGGCACATGGGAGATATCAAATAATTTTGTTTTGGAAGCGTGTTGCGAGCGACAGGATATATGCGAGTGAAGTACTGCTGCCGCCCACACATTAAACACAGAATTTCTTCTTTGCCGCTCCTTCCCGCACCGCATCATACCAACGATAACCGCGCATACCTAGTACATTGCGTAACGAAGCAGATAACAGGAGCTGACGACACAAGACTAGCTGCTCTCGTTCAGGGTGTGTAACGCGCTAGTAATTTGTGCGGCACACTTCGCGGCGTGCGTGAAAATACAAATTCCTAAGAATTTCATATTTATAGTTAAATTTTTTTTTCCTAATTTTCCAACTGCGGTCACAAAATAATACATTTCCAATTAAATATTTAGTTCACAGAACTTCACAAAGTTAGAGCATACAAAGTCACATCGTACCGACCAAAGTCGTAATAAGCTCCTACTCAATAGTGTACTCAAAAAGTTTACATTAAAAAACGCAGTTCTGAGAAATGTTTTACACAAACACAATTTCCTCTCGAAATATCTCTCATTCACTTTTAATTTAGGTGCAAAGTAGTTCCCATAACATAATTTGCATCACACTTACCAGAGATATGTGAGGCAAAGCTGCTCTTACAGTTGTGGTACACTGCGAAAATTATGTCAAAACAGTTACCCTACCTTTGTCTTTGCTCATACGTTCAACCTGAATGATTGTTTAACAATTTAATGTCATCTTGGAAACCCCAAAACTCCATGCGAGGAAAGACAGACTCGGGGACGTATGAGACAGTAGAAGAATGCCTTCACTGTTTCCATTTAATAGTATAACCGTGCCGCAATCCTTAAAAGACTCACCTGCCGGCCCTGGTCGCATGCCCTCCGCCAGGCTTGCTCTGGTTCACCTTCACAAGTGATGCGGTCACACACTGCCAGAATTCTCTTCTATTCTCCCCTGTCTCTGCCACGCCCAGTTTTGCATTGAAGCTCACCCGTCCGCAGAGAAAGGGAAAAGTCACGTGGAAACTAAACTAGAAGAGAAAACTCCATTGAAATGTAAAAAAACTACAAACTCCCCAAACAAGTCAAAACTTTATATTTAAACAACCTAAACATATAAAACAATTATGTGTGGCTCAAGATAGTCTTCAAACAGAAACTTACTGTTGGACCATGAGTCTCGTTGCAGTAAACGTAGGAAAAAGTTGTATCTATAAAAGAGAAGGTCGAGTTACTTAAATAAACTAGATGTGGCACCCTCGTTAAACATCTCAGTTTATTATATTGTCGGGAGGCTGGACGTAGTAAACCAAATAATAAATAAAATAATGTAAAACTATATAGGTAGTGTTAAATAGTTAAACATATGTAGAGTGTCGAGTTTATGATAGTTATGTTATACCTTGTTTGAAGCTAAAGTGTTGAATATAAAAAGGGGGATGAAAGTATATCTGAATTATTAAGCTACGCAAGACTACGAGGTGGAAAGAAAATACACATCACTAGTAGATAAAACAAGCATTTGACTGAAACATAACGATAAGCAATAAAGATTAATAAACTCTGTAATTATTAAAACATCACTGGGGGGTATACATACGGTACGTAGCTCCTTAAGTAAAATAAAAACAAACAAGC